>JASAMX010013349.1:0-15396 GCA_030248175.1 Microlaimidae sp. YZB2_3 | reverse complement strand
TTGCTGGTATAGTGAAGAGTAGAGAAAAAAAATCTGTTTCTTCTGCAAAATTTTTGACACTACAATTTTTAATTTTGTTCGCGTATGTTACGAAATGTTAGTAGCTCCTTCTCAACGGTTAGATTGGGAATTTGTTCATTCCAAGTTTTTTTATTTGAAATTTGATATTGTACATATTTTTTTACCCGAGTAAAGTCAATTATACTTTAATTTTGGTTTTTTTGTTAAAAATATTAAGAATCGTTGTTTATATACAATCTTATTTCTTTTGTACAACTTTGTATCAACTAAAAATCAGTAAATATTACGTTAAATATACTTTTAAACGTTGTTTATACTAGTTTCAAACGGAACCTTAGCAATTTTTACAAACGATGATTATTTCGAAATATGCCGTATTTTTGAAAGTGAAGCATTAAAGCTAGTTTCAAGTATTTTAAAAACGCCCATGCAGTTTGAAAATTATTGGTATTTCTTGTGAAAATGGGGGATTAGTAAAAAAACGAAAAAACAAAGCAATGTGTATCAATTGTCATTTAACTCTCCAAATAATGTCGAAGTTTTCCAAAAAACCGTTTTGTTGTTTTCAATGTTAGTGTTTTCACAAAAATATTGTATATCAGTTTATTGTTTTTGTCATTTTGTTTGATTTCAGACGCGACGGCTCAACAAGCAGGTATATAGCACGTTACTCTTCAACAAAACCTAATAAGTTGGCGTAATAATTATTTTTTTTTCAAGTTTAAATAAAGTTTTAACCAAACGAAAACATCGTCTCTATGAAACCTTTACCTGAAAGACTAATTGCAAAACTTGTTTTTTTTTAACTAAAGAACAAAAAGTTTTAAAGTTCATCCTGCTGCAGATTTACCTAAAATTTCTAAGAAAAAAAAACTGTTTATAAAACTTATTAGTTTTTGTGACTCCATTGACCGATATTTATAGATTGTAATAGTGTTATTATTTAATTGTTTGGTACCCAAAAATAGTTTAAAGGTTATTAATTTGTTTCTCATTTTTGTAAAAATTTATAAGCAAAAAACAGCTTGGTAAAAATGGAGACTTTTGATATTTTTGTACTGTTGTGATTGTTGTTAATTTTTTTAAATTATTTTGTTGAAATAACGGAAAATTCGACAAAATTGAATTCGTAATAATTAACGGATTTGCAGAAAACTTTGCAGAAAAAAGCTTAGGTAGGCCAGGGCTTAAATTTTTAGTTTGATTTATATCGGACCAGTAATAAATAAATGGCCCTAAAAAAGTTTTTCTTGATTTTTTTTATAGAAATAATCTTATTCCTTTATTTTCGGAATTGAACGTATAATTTAACAGTTAAGTTTGTGGATACCTAGGTTTTCTTTTTGCAAAATAATATTAAAATTGGGTAATTTTTAGATTACTAAATGCAAATTTCTTTGATTTTTTTAAAGATAGCCGTCCTTTAAATAAGTTTAAAGTTAAATTGAAATAAACTTTCTAAACAAATTCAACAAAATCATGAAAATTTTTAAACGAATAAATCCCAAATCATGGTTTTATACTTTTATTTTTATACTGCTAATGATTAAATTAAAAGTTTTTATAAACTATAAAAAAGGCTCTTAAAAATATGTGTGTTTGTAATGATAATTTGAAAGTTGAACCAAAGTTTTTGTTCAAAAATAGCTTCGTGATAATTACACTTTTTACTTCAAAAAAAAAATTTTTTTTTGAACATGGATATATAGTATTTCATTATTTTGAGAGAAAGAGGAAAATTTAAAATTTTCCACTTTTATTGACGTTAAAAAATAAAGCGTTTTTATATTGTTGCGCTTCTTGCATTATTAAAACAGTAATAAAATTTGCACTTTGAAGTTCTTACAGTTATGCTATGCCAAAATCAATATCTAACAGCAATTTTTGAATTTTGTAAATCATATTATTTAAATTATATGCTAAAATTTGACGTTGTTTGCCGAATATTGCGAGATAAATACTACAATGAACAAATTTAAGATAAAAGCAAATTAATTTTCAAAAGAAAGCAGTTACTGCACATTTAAAAATTAAATAGAAATTGATTTTTAACTTATAAGAACATCTTTATTTTGACAACGTTAATTTTTATTTAAAAAAATTAATTTCCAGAAAACAGTGTAATATAAAAATATTCACATAGTGCTGCACAAAAGTTCTTTTCTTGTTTCTATTTTTCCCTGTCATATGGCTCATCGATTATTATTTGAATTTTCTCGGAACTTGCGGGGCCCAAAATTGAGATGTTGGAACCTGAAATAAAAAACTTTTAAGGCTACATTTTTATTATTTCTTCCACTTATATTACTTCCTAAAAAAATTATTATCTAAAGTTTCGAATTCCAATTTTTCGGCTCCAAGTTTCTATAGTTTTGGCACAGCTCCAAGCATCCCATAAATTTTTAAGCCGTCTCAAGTTTTCTTATATATTTACGAGTTCCAAAACACCGTACGTTATTAAATTCCGAGCTTTTTTGAGTACACTTGTAGCTTTGCATGTGTGAAATAATAATAGCTAATGAAAACGCGCGCGTGTGTGTGTGTGTGTAAAAATAGACAGTTTAAATATAGCCTGTTTAGTTCGTTTCAGTGTTACTTTTTTGATATCTTTGCTGAATTTTATCAGCTTAAATATTTTGTTTTTATTGATATTTTAGAAAATTATTTAAAAATTACTGCCATATAGCTAACAGTTACGTTTTGTTTTTAAGCTGAAGATAAACAAGCTGAGGAAGAAGAACAGGAGTTACTGAAAGCCACGGACCCTTCATCGATTTCTGTGGAAAAAGCCTACAAAGGGCCCCACCTGAAATTCCCTCTTAACCAAAGTCAAATTGAAAATCTAGTCACCGCATTCAAAGCAAACAAAGTTAGTTATGAAAAATTTCATTCAGTTTTTTAATGTTATAATTTAAAACATTTACAATTTTGAAAATATCATTCACTTAATATACTTTACTTACAATGTATTTTCTACAGAAATAATTTTTTTTAATTATACATGCGAATTTACTTGAAGTTTTTTTCAGTCCAAATCATTTTTGTATAACAACTATATGTATATTCTTCAATTAATTTGAGGTTCTTCATGGTAAGTATGTGATACAATTGCTTCGCGAAGCTCGAGGAATATTAAAATCAATGCCAACGCTAATCAGGGCTTCCACTTCTATCAGCCATCAGATCACGGTGTGCGGAGACCTGCACGGGAAATTCGACGATCTGTCCATTATTTTCTACAAAGTATTGCTTTAGTTATTTTTACCAAATGCGATATACACAGCGTACATATAGGAAAAAAGGGGGATGGGAATGTAATAAAGAAGTTACCAGCTTAAACCAAAAAAATATTATATATATAGTCTATTTAACAGTGTACATTATAAGTTAGGATTTATTTTTTAATTCTTTAGTGCTAGGTAGGCAAAAACATAGCCTTTAAATTAGGTCGTTTTTCTCAAATAATAAATAAAAAAACGTATTTTTTAAACAAAAGTACATTCGATAACACGTATTTTTTTAACAAAAGTACATTCGATAACAGTGTATAATATTTTTTGTGTAATTTTTGTGAACTTATTCGGAACCATGTTTCACAAATTAATAAACCCTGTTAAATAACAAAAAATAATCTCAAATAACAAAAAAACTATAAAACAATAGCCCCTAAAGAAAGAAAATAATAGACAATATTATTTATTTTGATAAGATTGATTATTGATATTATTTTTTAAAATTATTGTAGAATGGATACCCGAAGACGGAAAACCCATACATCTTCAATGGTAGGACAATGTATTGTTTTTTTAGTAAATTCAAAACACAACCCGAATTCTATTGTCGTAAAAATATTACAGTTAACCTGTAAACTTAAAGTATAATCAAGGATGAGTGACAGCCACATATGTATGTCTATACTGTTTTTTTAAAATTTAGTTAAGTAACGATAAAGATTAATCGTACACCGACAATTAAAAAACTAGGATGACATGTTTCTCAAGCAATCAAAACGCAGCGATGAGATTTCAACCAATTTTCCGTTGATAAATTGTAGAAATAAAAATAGAAATTTGTATTATGGCTTTTTTGTTTTTTTACGTGCATTTTAATACGTAAAAACAAAATTTATCAGGAATAACTTTAATGCAATTGTCAGAATTCAGCCTCAGATCTATGGTAACACAAAAAAATGTGAACAACCCGATTAAAGATTAAAAAAACCTCGCGTTTTTTATCAATTACGATATTAGCTTTTTTATTTTAAAATCCCATCCCAATTTGCACAAATTTTGAATAAACAGAATTGTGTTTTTATTAGGTGATTTCGTGGACAGAGGACCTCAGTCAATTGAAGTATTCATTGTGCTTTTATCTTGTCTCGTTGCCAACCCGAATTGTGTAATACTCAACAGAGGAAACCACGAAGATCACATTATGAATCTAAGGTTATTTAAAATAAACTTAAAATATTTGCAATATCTATGTACATGTATATTACGATTTTCATTTTGCATTTTTATTTTGAAATTTTTAATATACCAACCCAAACGTTTGTTTTTAACGATATATTTCACTGTTTTTAGATATGGATTTATTAAAGAAGTGATTAACAAGTATAAGGTAAGTTTTTTTCTTTGATTAAAATGTTATAAAGCTAATCAAATTTTAAATGCACTAACGTCAAACATTGAGCTTAACCATTTCTGATTATAATCACGTCGCAGACGGGAAATGTTAATTGCGTCTCGCGTACCAGTGAACACAAAGGTGTAAATATCACAACAGTACAATATTCTTTCTTGTACGTGCTTTGCTTTGACATAAATTATATTTTTACTTGGAGAAAGGGAGAATTTTACACCGGTGTGGGTACATATTTAAGCCTCTTGGAGACGGGTGGTCAATTTTTTACGCTGTTATGAAGGTTTAAATTTGAACAGGATTAAATTAGTGTTTAAACAATTCACCGATTCAAAATAAACTTATTATTATACTACTGTAATTTTTGTTATGAATCAATCAATTTGAAGAAACTTTAACACTTAGTTCGTGGATTTTTCGGCTTTTAAGCAACGAAAATCGGTTTTTTAAAAACAAAAAATATAAAAACTCAATAAATTTGAAGCCTAAAACATGTTCTAAAAACTTAAATCCGAGATTTTAACCTTACTTAAGATACAACAGTGAAAGCTTCAGTTGAGGCTGAATTTTTGACAATTGCATTAAAGTTATTCCTGATAAATTTTGTTTTTTTTTACGTATTAAAATGCACGTAAAAAAACAAAAAAGCACATAATACAAATTTCTATTTTTCTTTCTACAATTTATCAACGGAAAATTGGTTGAAATCTCATCGCTGCGTTTTGATTGCTTGAGAAACATGTCATCCTAGTTTTTTAATTGTCGGTGTACGATTAATCTTTCTAGTTTCTTAACTAATTTTTAAAAAAAACAGTATAGACATACATATGTGGCTGTCACTACATCCTTGATTATACTTTAAGTTTACAGGTTAACTGTAATATTTTTACGACAATAGAATTCGGGTTGTGTTTTGAATTTACTAAAAAAACAATACATTGTCCTACTTACATTGAAGATGTATGGGTTTTCCATTTCTTCGGGTATCCATTCTTAGCCAATAATTTTAAAAAATAATATCAATAATCAATCTTATCAAAATAAATAATATTGTCTATTATTTTTTTTTCTTTCTTTTAGGGGCTATTGTTTTATAGTTTTTTTGTTATTTGAGATTATTTTTTGTTACTTAAAGGGTTTATTAATTTGTGAAACATGGTTCCGATTAAGTTCACAAAAATTACACAAAAAATATTATACACTGTTATCGAATGTACTTTTGTTAAAAAAATACGTGTTATCGAATGTACTTTTGTTTTAAAAAATTACGTTTTTTTATTTTTCCTCCTTATTTGAGAAAAACGACCTAATTTAAAGGCTATGTTTTTTGCCTACCTAGCACTAAAGAATTAAAAAATAAATCCTAACTTATAATGTACACTGTTAAATAGACTATATATATAATATTTTTTTGGTTTAAGCTGGTAACTTCTTTATTACATTCCCCATCCCCTTTTTTCCTATATGTACGCTGTGTATATCGCATTTGGTAAAAATAACTAAAGCAATACTTTGTAGAAAATAATGGACAGATCGTCGAATTTCCCGTGCAGTCTCTCGGCACACCATCGTTGATCTGATGGCTGATAGAAGTGGAAGCCCTGATTAGCGTTGGCATTGATTTTAATATTCCTCAAGCTTCGCGAAAGCAATTGTATCACATACTTACCATGAAGAACCTCAAATTAATTGAAGAATATACATATAGTTGTTATACAAAAATGATTTGGGACTGAAAAAAACTTCAAGTAAATTCGCATGTATGATTAAGAAAAAATTATCCTTCTGTAGAAAATACATTGTAAGTAAAGTATATTAAGTGAATGATATTTTCAAAATTGTAAATGTTTTAAATTATAACATTAAAAAACTGAATGAAATTTTTCATAACTAACTTTGTTTGCTTTGAATGCGGTGACTAGATTTTCAATTTGACTTTGGTTTAAGAGGGAATTTCAGGTGGGGCCCTTTGTAGGCTTTTTCCACAGAAATCGATGAAGGGTCCGTGGCTTTAATTAACTCCTGTTCTTCTTCCTCAGCTTGTTTATCTTCAGCTTAAAAACAAAACGTAACTGTTAGCTATATGGCAGTAATTTTTAAATAATTTTCTAAAATATCAATAAAAACAAAATATTTAAGCTGATAAAATTCAGCAAAGATATCAAAAAAGTAACACTGAAACGAACTAAACAGGCTATATTTAAACTGTCTATTTTTACACACACACACACACACGCGCGCGTTTTCATTAGCTATTATTATTTCACACATGCAAAGCTACAAGTGTACTCAAAAAAGCTCGGAATTTAATAACGTACGGTGTTTTGGAACTCGTAAATATATAAGAAAACTTGAGACGGCTTAAAAATTTATGGGATGCTTGGAGCTGTGCCAAAACTATAGAAACTTGGAGCCGAAAAATTGGAATTCGAAACTTTAGATAATAATTTTTTTAGGAAGTAATATAAGTGGAAATAATAAAAATGTAGCCTTAAAAAGTTTTTTATTTAAGGTTCCAACATCTCAATTTTGGGCCCCGCAAGTTCCGAAAAATTCAAATAATAATCGATGAGCCATATGACAGGGAAAAATAGAAACAAGAAAAGAACTTTTGTGCAGCACTATGTGAATATTTTTATATTACACTGTTTTCTGAAATTAATTTTTTAAATTAAAAATTAACGTTGTCAAAATAAAGATGTTCTTATAAGTTAAAAATCAATTTCTATTTAATTTTTAAATGTGCATTAACTGCTTTCTTTTGAAAATTAATTCTTTTTATCTTAAATTTGTTCATTGTAGTATTTATCTCGCAATATTCGGCAAACAACGTCAAATTTTAACATATAGTAAAATAATGTGATTTACAAAATTCAAAAATTGCTGTTAGATGTTGATTTTGGCATAGCATAACTGTAAGAACTTCAAAGTGCAAATTTTATTTACTGTTTTAATAATGCAAGAAGCGCAACAATATCAAAAAACGCTTATTTTTTAACGTCAATGAAAGTGGAAAATTTTAAATTTTCCTCTTTCTCTCAAATAATGAAATACTATATATACATGTTCAAAAAAAAATTTTTTTTTTGAAGTAAAAGTGTAATTATCACGAAGCTATTTTTGAACAAAAACTTTGGTTCAAATTTTCTTATTAACTACGAACAGACATGTTTTAAAGCCTTTTTTTATAGTTTATAAAAAACTTTTAACTAATCATTAGCAGTATAAAAATAAAAGTATAAAACCATGATTTGGGATTTATTCGTTTAAAAATTTTCATGATTTTGTTGAATTTGTTTAGAAAGTTATTCAATTCAGCTTTAAACTTATTTAAAGGACGGGTATCTTTAAAAAAATCAAAGAAATTTGCATTTAGTAATCTAAAAATTACCCAATTTTAATATTATTTTGCAAAAAGAAAACCTAGGTATCCACAAACTTAAATGTTAAATTATACGTTCAATTCCGAAAATAAAGGAATAAGATTATTTCTATAAAAAAAATCAAGAAAAACTTTTTTAGGGCCATTTATTTATTACTGGTCCGATATAAATCAAACTAAAAATTTAAGCCCTGGCCTACCTAAGCTTTTTTCTGCAAAGTTTTATCCAAATCCGTTAATTATTACGAATTCAATTTATTTGGGATACCCGTCTTTTAGGACAAAATAATTTAAAAAAATTAACAACAATCACAACAGTACAAAAATATCAAAAGTCTCCATTTTACCAAGCTGTTTTTTGCTTATAAATTTTACAAAAATGAGAAACAAATTAATAACCTTTAAACTATTTTGGGTACCAAACAATTAAATAATAACACTATTACAATCTATAAATATCGGTCAATGGAGTCACAAAAACTAATAAGTTTTATAAACAGTTTTTTTATTTAAAAATTTTAGGTAAATCCGCAGCAGGATGAACTTTAAAACTTTTTGTTCTTCGTTAAAAAAAAAACAAGTTTTTTTGCAATTAGTCTTTCAGGTAAAGGTTTCATAGATATTTTAGTTTCGTAAAACTTTATTTTGAACTTGAAAAAAAAACAAGTCTACGCCAACTTATTAGGTTTTGTTGAAGAGTAACGTGCTATATACCTGCTTGTTGAGCCGTCGCGTCTGAAATAAAATGACAAAAACAATAAACTGATATACAATATTTTTGTGAAAACACTAACGTGAAAACAACAAAACGGTTTTTTGGGAACTTTTGACATTATTTTGGAGAGTTAAATGACAATTGATACACATTGCTTTGTTTTTTCGTTTTTTTACTAATCCCCCATTTTCACAAATTGCAATAATTTTCGAACTGCATGAGGCGTTTTTGAATACTTGAAACTAGCTTTAATGCTTCACTTCAAAAAATACGAGCAGTATTCAAATAATCATCGTTTGTAAAAATTGCTGGGTTAATTTAGAAACTAGTATAAACAACGTTTAAAAGTATATTTAACGTAATATTTACTGATTTTTAGTTGATACAAAGTTGTACAAAAGAAATAAGATTGTATATAAACAACGATTCTTAATATTTTTAACAAAAAAACCAAAATTAAAGTATAATTGACTTTACTCGGGTAAAAAAATATGTACAATATCAAATTTCAAATAAAAAAACTTGGAATGAACAAATTCCCAATCTAACCGTTGAGAAGGAGCTACTAACATTTCGTAACATACGCGAACAAAATTAAAAATTGTAGTGTCAAAAATTTTGCAGAAGAAACAGATTTTTTTTTACTCTACTCTTCACTATACCAAGCCAATCTTTTAAAATATGATATATTCAAAAATACATTTAAGAAACGTAGAATGTGTGTGTTTTTTTTATTTTAAAATTTTGTGTTTTTGTGTTTTTTGTGAAAACTGTTAATGGCAACAGTTAGATATAAATATAAATGTTAGATTTACATACATGTACACAACAGTTTTTTGTCAAAAAAAACTTTTAATATATTATAATGCTTTTTTTAATATTTACGACATAATCCATAGAAAAAAAGTGTAATCAAATAAAGTAGAGTAGTTCCACGAACGAAGCTTAATAATATATACAAATTTACGAAAAAAACAGTATTTTTAGATTTATATAAATAAAGAAATAAACAAAACATTAAGGTGGCTCCTTTTTACCTGTTATTTTTAAGTGCTTCAGTCCTGAAATACATCAAATGAGTAGTATTTAAAAATTTCTAAATTTTCCCAAATACCAAGTTTGAAATTTTTAAGATTACAATAAAAACAGTTGAAGTAAAAACATTTTTAAAAATCGTGAAATTTGTTTTTAATAATTATTATTGGTGTTGTGTTTTACTAGAATCAAGAATACATAACAATGTTATGTATTCTTGATAAAACAAAAGTTGTGTTTTATTACTAAACATTTGAAAATTATTCTGAAGTTTTTACTAAAAATAACATTATGATAACTTTTTTGACAGTATTGATTCAGTTAAAAAACTAAACTAATTTGATAGATTTACTATTTGATTTAAATTGTTAAAACAATTAAAAATTTATTTGTTTTTGTTGTATAACGTTGTTTTTATTTTGTTTACGTGGTACTCAATTAAATCGGTGGAGATTCCCAACCGATTTAAGATTTAAGATTTAAGATTTTGCAAACTAATTGATTTTTTTGCTAACGGTACAGTCGATTTATACTAAAAACATATTGTATATAGATTTTAAAACTTAACTTAGTTCTATATACTGACATAATTGTCATCTAAATTAATGCCTTGTTGACGAATTCTCCTCACTTAAAATATTTTTTGAATCAGAAAAATTTTGTATCAACCATAAAATCACCTAAATATAGTGGACAACGCAAAATCCGCAATCGCTCATCCAATTTTGCTGCTCCTGGTCGTTTGTATAATTGCTCACTTTTCTTGCCAATAAATAACAAGACTCAATAGTTGCAAACACATTTTTCAGACCTTAGTCTAACTTTTATGAGATTTAAGGATTGAAAAAACAAAGATAAACGATGTGCTTCAAATTGTAAAAATTCGTTAATTTTTTTGTTTATATTTGGATTTTTATACATTAAGTTAACCCATTTAATTTGCGACAGATTTTCATTTTGACCCAAAGTCCAACCCATAATTTTAGTCTGCATTAATTTGTTAAAAAAAAATAAAAAAAGTATATGGAGCAGAACAGTTGCAAATATGTTTTATTTATTTGAAAATATTTCCGGTTTATTTTTAAAATCAAACAAAAATTCTTATATACCTGCTGGAATGTCATCAGTCTTTAGAGCGTCATCTACGTTATGTTTCGCTCCTTGTTCCGATTCTATCATCGCATTGATTATATCGGTAAAAAAATTGTATAACTATAAATAAATATTAAAAGATAAAAATGTAATTACTTTAGAAAATGAAAATTTTAACGTTGTATTTATTTAGGTTGTTAATTAGTCACTTTTCAGCAATTAAACCAGTCAAAAAATTATCAGTGTGTGTAGCTTTTCAGAAATTTTTAATTTTGCTGCTACGTTAAAAATTAATAAAAATATTGCAGTTCTAAAATCCAAAAAATACCCCACAAAAATTTTATTAACAAAAAAAAGTTTTAGGTCCAAATTTTTGTTAGATAACAACATTTTTTGATTTCAAAAAAAAAACAACAAAAAAACAAAAAGTAACGTGCTTTTTCATTGCTATACCAAACTTCAAAAACGTCAAAATAGGGTGTGGTTTTTTTTAAGTCACCGCACCAAAGTTGATAAAAAATAACATGAGTTAGATTTTTAACATTTAGAGGAACCAAAATAAGGAGCGGTGTGTTTTACAGATTACCACACTAAAGTTGGTAAAAAATATGGGTTGGGTTTTTACCTTCCTTTAGACGAACGACTGCATCTTTGTGTCCAACGTAATTATTTAAATTTTGTATCTAAAATAATTTGTTTTTGGAAAATTGGTTGTCGAAGTACCATATACTGCACAACTAAATATTGTTCCAGGTTTTATTTCAATGAAAAATTATCTTTTTTAAATTATTACCCATTTTTTTATAAAGTACTTCGTTCTTTTATGTTTGGTCAAAAGGCGCATGGTTTCATGCGAAAACAGGTAAATTAGAAAAAAATGCTTACAAGTTAAAAAAAAATTGACAATCTTTAAGAAAATTTAAAGAATGTTTAAAAAATCGAATATTAAATTGAAACTTGTGATTATGTTATCATAATAAAACTTATGAACTTATAAATTCATCATCATTAAACGCGTGAACAACCCAAACCATGAACTTTAAATTTTGGTTTCCACGAGTAAATTTAGCAAAATTTAAAATCCAGCTAAACTTCTTGATGATTTATATTTTTTTAATTAATGGCGTTTTTTTCTTTTGAAAAAAAAAGAAAACAAACTAACTTTGAGCTGATCCTGCTCTCCGGAGTATTCCAGTGAGGTGAAAATGTTCCAAGTGGTCCGTCTTCGGGCTTCCAATCTCGCCACACAACGTCGGTACCATTTTTGAATTAAGATGGCCGATTTTATAGCTAAAAGTAATTTATTATTATTTTTTTCGGATTTTGTCTCCAAATAAAATCAAGAATGCATATGCATTCTTGATAAAACTCTGTTGTTAAAAATTTGTAACAGTAGGATTTAAAACGCAAAAAAATGGTGTATGCTAAAATAGGGGATTTTAATACTGTGCTGCTTAGTTATGTCTAAAAATATCACATTATTGTGCAATGCACTTTGAAAAAATAATAACTGAAAAAAATATTTGCTATTTTCACGTTTTTTAGAAAAAAAACTAGTCAAAAGTGTTAATTTTTGAACCTCTTGCCGAACAAATAGTGGTTTCGATGTTCAATAAAAAACTGAATTAAAAATTCGTCATAAAACAAGTAATGTTTACTTAATTTTTTCCAAAGTTAGAAAATTTACAGCAAGAATAATTTCTTAAAAGTATTTTTGTAATTTTTAGGCACCTGTGTTTTTAATAACTTTTTAGTACCGGCGTTTTTTTTGTTTACGGCTATTCAAAAAAGAAGAAAAAACCCATGCTTACAATCTATAATAGTAAAGCCACTGAAATTTTGAAACATGCGTATAATTAATTATTTTTAGTGGTTTAAGTGAAAAAAATGAGTGAGGGGATTATTAATTTGTGGCAAATTTTTATTTGGTGCAAGAAACCACTCCACAAGTTGTTATATTAGGTAGATTCTTAAAACTTATAGTGCTCAGGTATTTTTGAGCTATTTAAAGCTAAAGTTTAAAATTTTTTTAAATTTTGGTTTGAATGTGCCAAAGTTTTAAAAATGTAAGAGTAATCTAGTTTATTAGTCAAAAATCCACATAAAAATTCTTACAGGATACGACTTCTTATTATATTTATAATTCTATGGTCTCAATTTTAAATTATAGGTTATGTAATTTGTGATAATAAAAAACTTACCTTCATTGCTTTGTGCATACATGTCAAGTTGATTGTATTTTAAAAATTAAGTAAAAGTAAAAAGAACTCAACAATTTGACAAAAATTGTTTTGTAATTAAAAGCCTGGTTTACCCCAAGAGGCATTGCCATGGATAATAACTATTACAGGAACAATTGTTTGGCGATAGTTAGAGCCGTCTAAGGTTAGATTTAGATTTTGGTTTAGATTTTAAGATAGGTTTTGGCGAGTTTACAGGTTTGACTCCAACCCTCCTATTTACCGCTTCAAGTTTCAATTCTAAGTGTCTTCGGTTTTAATGACCTTAAAATCATGAGATGCGCTTGTTCTCACGTTTTATGCTATAAAACCGTCAATATTTGGTGGGTTTTTTATACAGTGCGAGTGTTTTTATGTGTTTTTTCCTAGTAATAGTTGTTATCGGTGACAAGGTTTTAAACCCAAAACAGAAAACGGTGGCAGTTGTCACCTCAATGTTAAAACATAGGGTCAGTGGAGCGAAATAAAAAGATTTAATACAAAAACAATTAAGAACGCTCACATTGTACAAAAATAAGGGAAAAATATAGCGCTTTTAACCCAAAAATTAATATTTTTCAAAAAAAAAACCAAATGATTTTGTTATAAAAAATAAATAGTTTTAATTAAAGTTTTTTTATTTAAATACATAAAACAAAGAATATTTAAATATGCAATAGCAATGTTTAGGCATTAATAATAGATGTGACTATTTTTTATAACTGCGCAGTTAGCCTTGAATTAAAACAAGATGTTTGGCGAATAGGTTTTATTCCAATAATTGGAAGTTTATGACTTAAAATTACAAAAGGTTATATCAATAAATTAAAAACACAATTTAAATAGGTTTTCCCTCCGCAATATTTTTGATAATTAAAACAAAAAAATATATGACTGCAGATACCGTAGTGAACCTAGCCTGGCAATGCCACCTCAGTGTAAATAAGGCCTTTTTAAGCTTTAAATCTTGATTCCAAAAAATTACTTAAATATATTTCATAAGTCTATCCAGTCAAATTATCAATGCTAAAAAGGTCAATAATTTGTTTTTATATTTTTTTAGCAAAAATATCTTTGAAGCAAATTTTAATTAACTGACTTTGTGCTTTTTTTAATTCATATAAAAGAAATTTTTAAATTTAGTTTTATAAAAAAACACACATTTAAAAAACTATGCGACAACAAGCAAAAAAATCCATAACTTATACAGCATTTTTATAACGAAGATTAAGTTGTAATGTCAGTTATCATTATCATTTTTAAACAATTCTTAAAGTAATTTAATTATGAAACAAATCTAAAGTTTTAAAAAATTGTTTTGATACACAGGAAATGATTTAAATAACAATTCGTTTATTCAAAAATAACGTAGCTTACAATAAAAACTATTTATTATGCTTTAAAACATTGAGATTTACTTTATATTTTAAAAATTATTTTACGCATATTATTAAAAAAATTACTAACTGCCTATGTAGTGACAATAACCTTCTATATAGGGTTGACTACTAAGAACTAATTTTATATAGGAACCCCACAGACATTTGGTATTTGATTATTCTAAGAAATATGATTAATTAATGTTTAGCTAATATGCAAGTATATCTATAAAAGGGAAGAAGCCTTGTGGTAAAAATGTGCAATAATTATATAGTGCTGTTGTGAAAGTTCATATGAAAGTGAAAAGCAAGTACATATATAGTAAAGCATAAATTGCATCAAAAATAAGTATTATAGGTAAAATCCTCGTAGCTGCGACTCTCGCCTTTTTGTATACTCCAATTATCGCTCGGAATTGTTTTTCGTCTTCTAAATCGACTAATCAACGTAATGGTAGCAGAAATCATGTATGGGCGCGCTTCCAACTTTACTTGTGCTAGTAAAATCCGAGATAAGTTTGCAATTTTGCGAGTACGTATGAAATTTTACAGTACGAATGCTTTCTTTTGCGCGTGGAGACCTTTGGCCGGTGTCAAGGAATATTTTTTCCCCCCTAAAAATTTTTCCCCCCGGAAAAACTATACCGGGATATTCTTTCCCCCCTCGGTAAATTCTTTCCCCGTGGGAAAGAATATACTGGGATAGATTTTCCCCCATGCTTTTTAATTTTAAAATCATATAAACTTAGAATTTTTAAAAATAATTTGAATAGCTGTACCTTTATTAGCTCAAATACCAATTTTTGTGTAATAAATTCCATTAAAACATGTTTACTCACGATTTTAATTTTGTTTGTAATTTAGCGTTATAGCAATACGTTTTTTGTTCTTCGTTCAGTTACGTATTGCTAA
>JASAMX010013347.1:0-46410 GCA_030248175.1 Microlaimidae sp. YZB2_3 | reverse complement strand
CCAATAAAACGGGGGGGGGGCATTTTCAGACCGTGCACAGGTCTGAGTAACAACATTTTCCGCGCGCGTTTACACCGTTATACCAAAAATATATAATATAACGAAAAATGTGCAACTCCTATATAAAAAAAGTGCGGGAAAGTAGGCCATTATAATGAGCCTCTCCATTTAAATGACACTTTCCATAATAATGGCATAGTAGCCATTTTAATGCGGGA
This sequence comes from Microlaimidae sp. YZB2_3, assembly GCA_030248175.1. Classification (NCBI taxonomy): domain Eukaryota; kingdom Metazoa; phylum Nematoda; class Chromadorea; order Desmodorida; family Microlaimidae; species Microlaimidae sp. YZB2_3. The sequence continues at coordinate 46,192 of JASAMX010013347.1, read as the reverse complement.
AAACCTTAAAGAGTGTTACAGTTACTGGTTACCGGTGAAACCAGCAATTTTTTTTTACTGGTTACTGACGCAACCAGTATTTTCTTACTGGTATGCCAGTAAAAAACCGTTTTGGTTGACGATGTACGAGATTTTTACTGTTAGAGCATGCAATTCGCGAAGTCAAAACGAGTAAGATGTTTTAGAGAGAAAGGCTAAAGTGCTTTAGTACTAAAGGGTTTTTTGGGCTTACTACTAAAGCTAAGACGCGGCTAAATTGAAATCACCTGGCAAAAGGTATGGGCCTGGCAAAACGTTAGCTTTTGCCAGGAAAATGACAAATTACCAAAAATAGTAAGTGTTTCCACCAATCAAAAATATGACTATTTAATGAGATTTCTATCAATGAAAAGGGGGGCAAGGTGAATCCCTCTACCCCCTCTTTAATTTCAAAATTTTGGACCCCCTTTCTAAATAAAAATCGAGTTCTCTCCACAAAGTTTTTAATTTTTTTAACCTGACTCCCCAGCAAAATTTTATATCAGTGGCTTCTGAAGTATTTTGTTTTGAAAACCAGAAACACCCTTACCTTCTATTCCAGAATTCAAAATTTTCCATACACGGTCTACCCCCTAAAAAGCCAGCGAGTATAAAAGGTCCCCCTAGAACCTCCCTCCCAGAATTTAAGATGCAATTTACCCCGGGTAACCAAACACCCAAACCCTCCCGCCCCTTAGTTGCCAAAACTATGCTCACCTGAAGTTGAATATACTATATTTTTAGTGTAAATGTAACATAAGTGAGTTATTTGAGCAATAATGCTAATTAAAACAATTAAACGACTTTTGGTTTAAATCTGCTGTGAGTATGGGGTTTTTATTTTTTTGTATTGCTTATTTTTGTTTAAGCATTAGAAAAACTGAATTTTTTTGCTTTATTGAAGTATTTTTTTTTTAGTTTCTGAGTGCTTAATGTTAATTCATCCGTTTACACCGTTACACTATGTCATTTGATATTATACATACTTTCAGTGGAATTTTTTAAATAAATTATTTCAATTTTCAGTTATTTTCAGTTGGATTAAAAAATATCAACGTTATATGGCAAAAAGCATTTTGTTCTAATTTAATTTAGTATTTTATGCTACGTTTCCCAATAAATAATAATTAAACTGCTTATTTCCATAACCCTGAGTCTTTGATTTCTTTATTTTAAAGGGGGTAACTTAGGCAGGCTGGTTCACATCGGTGTGAAATATGAAATCACAATGAAAACTGAAAATGTAATAGTGTAATCTCATGGAACGCATTGTTACTGTTTAATTTTTTTGACTTTTTAATTTCTTTAAAAATGAATTTTATAGTGTTTTTGTGCGAAATTCACCGGAACAAACTATATACTGACCGAGAGTTTTTAATTTTAATCATGACAATACGCGTGAGAAGTGCATACGTCAGGGGAGACGTCATTACTACGGCGAAATGAGCCACAATTCGTATAAAATAAAGTATATGTGACTGTAAGTCATTTTAAATTAATTAATTAATTAACTAAACAGGGCTCTATTAATTGCAGAATGAGTCAAATTCACGTGCATTTTATAATGACTGATTCCATTTTGCTGTAGTAACGACGATGAGAACACCGCATGTTGCCAAACACACACTAAAGGCTGGTTCATACTTATGTAAAAACGTCCTTTGGACAAAGTCCAAAGGACAAACACAGCGTACAAACCAGGCCCTGTGCCAGGGGGGCCAGGGGGGCCATGGCCCCCCCTTTCTGGGTTAGCCGGGGTAAAAAATAAGGAAGATGAGGTAGGTCCGGGGGGGTGGGGGGAGGTAAAAGCGAAGGTAACTTCATTATAAACCCTGCTTCTCCCTACCTTCTTTCTTGGGGTATGCCAAAAGTGGATTCTGCCGGCCTGGCTGCCTTGAATTCAATGTAAATAGGTATTTTTAAGCCCTAATTTTGAGAATTTTTAATGCTAAATCAAAAAATTTCGCCTCCGGCGGCTGGAGGGACACCCCCAAGACCCCCGGCGGACGCTTCGCGTCCGCCAGGCGCCGCTTCGCGCCGCATTTATATTCTGTTTTCAATTTTCTAGTGTCTGGCCCCCTCCTTTCAAAAATCCTGGCACAGGCCCTGGTACAAACGTTGTAAAAACGTCCTTTGGACAAAGTCCAAAGGACGTTTTTACATAAGTATATGAACCAGCCTTAACACACAAGATTTTCTTAGAAACAAAATACGTAACCATAAACATAACCAACTAAAAATATGATATTTTGACAACCATATACAAAAAAAACATTTGTTTTGTTTTTAATCAAAAATAATTTTAATTTTTCAATCACTTTAGTAGCTTTATCGTTAACCTGTTAAAAAATAAATACGTAAGTTGGGTTATGCTTTTTTGTTGTTGCATAAAAATGGGAGTCATTTGATAAACAAGAAATAGCAACGCCCTTATCCCTTATCCCTTACCCCTTATCCTCATCCCTTATCCACATCCCTTATCCACAGGTGGGCAGCCTCCCGGAATTTGGATGTATAATAATAATAATAATAATAATCATTTATTAATACATTTCAATTGTTTCACAAAGGAAAGTACAATTAAACACACAACAAATACATATTAAAAGTACATCAAAATAGAACTAAAAAAAGAAAATATTTCACCACTATAGTAAGTTATATTTTGAAGAAGTTTTTTTTATAAACATGTAAAACGGAATATGTGGATAAAGGAAAAAAAATATATAAAATCCTTCGACGTCAATAATTGAAATTGCAAAATAAAGGGAAGAGAACACAAGAGCCCAAAGGCTACTAAATGTGTCTGCTAAATCTTAAAAATTTTTCAAAATTTTCAGTTTTTATTTTTATTTTAAAACTTTTTAAACTGCTAGAATTTACAATACTTTGGGATAACGTATTCCAATATTTTGCTGCTCTTAATGAAAAGGAATTATAAAAAATATCTTTTTTGGCATTAGGAATATGCAATTTTTTATCATGATCATTTTTTCCAAGATAATTACCCCATTTAAAAAAATCGTCAAATGAAATATCACTACAATTATTTATTATGGAGTAGGTAAGATTTAAATCAAAAAGTATTCTTCTTTCTTCTAATGACTTTAAACCCAGAAAGTTTAATCTTTTGACATAATTGTAATTTCGGTCAAGGCCACATTTAGCAAATAACCTTTTGGTATATGTACGTTGAACACGTTCTATGCAATCAATATCTTTTAAAAGGTATACCCGACTCCCGAAATTTGGGGGGGAGTGGCCCAAAAATTTTTTTTTATAGCTACCTCAAATAACCCGATTTAGCGTTTTTATAGTACTGAGACCTACCAAATTTTAGGGAGGTGTCCAGGGTACTCCCAAATTTTAAGGTGGGGGGAGTGTCGGCAGTAATTGAGATTTCTGGGGGTATAACCCCCCCACCCTTCAGCCCTCCTGCCCGCCTATGTTCTTATCCACATTTATAATATATAAGCTTTAATGATCGTGATTTTCATATACATAATTGATTATTAAAAATAATATTGAATGTCATTAATATAATTCATTATTATTATGTTTACTTTTTCATATTTATTTACTAAGTAGCTGCATAAGCCGCGACGACTTTTTAATTCTTATTTTTTTAAACCATAAGAAATTTTTTTAATATTTGAATTCCGAACATATGTACGTAAATTACGAACGTTAATGAATTTTATTTTAAGATGCTTTTTCGTTCAATCTGACGCGGCTTTTCGTGTGTTTTTTGCCTAATTCGTAATATCTCAGGTTTTATTTGAATAGACGCACTCTCCACTAAGTGCGAAAAATAGATTTATCACTAAAAACAGCAAACATAAAACACTCCGAGATCAGTTGGTATATGTGGTCGATTAAAAACTCTCTTTTTCTGTCATTATGGTACATATACTACCCGCTGTGGCTTTGAAGACACGCGTCCGGAATATATTTATTTTTTTTGTAGAAAACATAAAACAGGTTATTTTCTTTTAATTTGTAGTCAATAGGAAGTCGTCGATAATAACATTCTTTATAGAGTTATAGAGTTAATTTCGTTTCATGACCTTTGAAATATTTCCCACAGCGTGTTTTTCAAATTATTGTTACGTTTTTATGATATTCTTTCAGTTTTTTTGTTTTTCTTCTTCTTTTTTTTGTTTAATTATCTTCCAAAAATTTGGATTTCGAATCTCAAAACAAAAAAAAATTGAAAAAGCGCTTGATCAAGACGTAAAATAGGCGTCTTAAAAGCATTTTTCTGTCAAAATTAATAAATTCTTCATTCTTCAAGAAAGAAATAAACAATCAATACAACTTGCATGCTTATTTAAAGTTTTGTTTGATTATAAAGTGTGACCGAATGTCTAGACCGACAGGCGCGGGTGTTAGCTTTTCTTTTAAACAGAGGCATTCAATATAGTAGATTTTTTATCATAGGATTTTCAAAAATGGTGTTGTTCATTCAGCTAAAAAGCCTTTCGATCCTCTTGCGAAGCATTAGCACTCTTTTTCTAAAAAGCACTTCTCGCAAATATTTTCGGAAGAAAAAGCTCTTCGCAGATGTTTTTGGAAACTCGTTTTTAACCTTATAAAAACTTATTCTTGAGAAAAAAACCGTTCATTATTTAATATAAAAATTAAAATACAGGTATTCATTTTTTTGTTGTTTTTTTTAACAAAAAGATGTGCCAAACTATTTTCTATCCACCGGATTTAAAAAGCTTAATAACAAGGCTTCACGGAAATAATATACATAAGTTTTGACACTGTGTCACAAAACAAGCAAAATAAGCAATTTCCAAGTCATTTCAATGATTTGTCCATAACGGCGTGCTTCAATGTAAGATTTCCTTTTCCATTTCGGCGCTAGTTTAAGTTTGTTATAAATTTTAGCGCCTCCATACAATTTTTCATCCGTTTTCTTATATTGTTACTTATCGACGCGTGTAGCTCAGAATGTTTACTTTAACCGGAGGTTTATGAACTTGCGAATCTGAAAGTCCGGTTATAAATATTAAGCAGGTCGAGCATTTCCTTATTTGTGCTTTTAAGACGATAAAAGCTCCCTGCGCTCATCCGAATTTTTTTAAGGAAATGGTTTTCTAGAACAGCCTATTATTTGTAAAGAAATGAGTTTTTTTTTAGCGCAGCCAATTAGAGGTTAAGAGGCGTCTCGATTTTTAAATTTAACTTTCAAACAAAACCAATTAAAGTCCGCCGTTCAAAAATGATTAGGACTAAAAAAATTTCAGGTGAGCATATCTTGCTAACGGTGCGGTTGATATATAAAAAACTTTATTAACGTATGCCATTCAACAAAATATGGCACATACTAATAAAGTTTTTGTATACATTGACCGCACAATTAGTGAGATATACTCACCTCTCACCTGAAGTTTTTTCAGTCCGCGCCACTTTTATACAGACTATAATTTTGTGTATAGCCACATACAAAAATTAGGGTAGTTAAAATTAATTTATTATAATTATTTATAAATAATCTTCTGTGATCTTTAATATTTAAACATACGAATACTCAGGTAAAATTCTAAGGAGTCCGTTATTAAAAGCTGGTTCATACTTATGTAAAACGTTCTTTGGACAAAGTCCAAAGGACGTTTTTACATACGTTTATACGCTGTGTTTGTCCTTTGGACTTTGTCCAAAGGACGTTTTTACATAAGTATGAACCAGCCTTAAGGCGACATCGCACCGCCCCCCCTGCCCTATGGGATTTTATGGCTTTTTTAGAATTTTTAGGCTCGGTCAGGTAGAGCAAATATTTTGTAAAAGTGTTTAATAATTTATTATTTATCAAAAAATAACTGTGATCTTAACTTCTAGACCCAATTTCCCAAATAAATTTAAAAAATCGCGTCTCGCAGTTAAAATCGAACCGGCGATCTATTTAGTATATCATTATAGTAACTCAATTCCAAAAATACTGGCGCAATTGTTGTTAATATTTAGTCGTATTGGTTTATTTCAAAAATTAAATATTCTTTTAACGCAGAAATAAATATAAACGTTATGAGTCAGAGTCACGTTGATTTTATGCTGACTGTGACTCTTTATACTAGTGGTAAAGATGGCATATCGTCGTTATTACGGCAAAATGAGCCAGAATTCGTATAAAACTTATGCGACTGTGACTTATTTTAAATTTAGAACAGGACATTTTTAACTACAGAATGAGTCACAGTCACGTGTATTTTATAATGACAGTGGCTTATTTTGTCGCAGTGACGACGATATACTATTAACTATAAAAATTTTTCAGCGAGAAAGTTGTTAACCTTAAAAATTCTTTTTTTTATTGAATAATTGCCCATGTGTTAAGTCAAAAAAAGTCACATTTACGAGTCTTTTATGACGGTTCGGACTCATTTTCTCATAGTAACGACGGTGTCGTCATTACTTTAATACAAAAAGTCACAATCAATATAAAATTAACGTGACTGTGACTTAAACTGTTTAGACTATTTGTGTGGTGAAAAATAAAAAAAGTCACATTTGAAAGTTTTTTATGACGCTTCTGACTCATTTTGTCAAAGTATGGACGATGTGTTTGTGTTGGCTTTCTCAGCAGGAATATAGTATCAAAGCATTAAATAACCAACTGGTTGAGTCGGTGCTTTGAAAAATTGTAAAATTGTAAAATTTACAAAATTGTCAAATTGTAAAATTTACAAAATTGTCAAATTGTAAAATTTACAAAATTGTCAAATTGTCAAATTTACAAAATTGTCAAATTGTAAAATTTACAAAATTGTCAAATTGTAAAATTTACAAAATTGTCAAATTGTAAAATTTACAAAAGTCCCGATCAAAAAACGTCAAAAGCGTTCCAGGCTAATCAAAAGCCATAAAAACCCGAAGTCCATATTCGAATAAATATAGGTGTTATATTCTTGATAATTTTAGTTTTACTAGAATCAATAAATCCACTCGTACTACGGTAATCTCACATTATTAGCATACGGTGTCGTTTAATTTGCATAAACATTTTGTCGCGCGCAGCTGATTGGTCGTTCCGTATGATACTCAGAACAATAATAGTACGTTCAGTAGTTTTAATGCCGATTAACCAAAAAATCAAGGTGATTTAACGGTTGCAAACGCACTTTCCATCCATAACTTAATCTCAATTACAGTGAAATTTATAGATTGAACTTGAAGAATCCCGAGCTAATCCTGCCATTCAGCTAACATTATACCAAAATATTTGCTTTATCCAAATAAAAAAACTGATAAATAAATAAAATGTTTCTTAAAATAAATATTGTTTTAAAAATTAATTTACGATTTCCAGCGAAAATTCAACGAGCGTGATAAAACCGAATGCTTTTGACAGAGAAGCTCATTTTTAATTCAGTTTTGCAAACATAAGCTCCTCCGCTTCCCTGCTAATTAAATTGTTCAGTTTATATTTAGAATTTAAACGCATTTCAGTGTTTAATTTGGTTTTAATTTCAATTTAGCTGGTTTTTATTTCAGTATGGGCCTACCTAGCATAACAATTATTATTAACCAATTATTATTTAGTTACCAATTATTATTTAGTTGCGTCATGTGTTTTCTTGCGCGTGATTTTTTCTTAAAAAACGAGTGGTTACTTTACCACTTATCTATTTTCACCCTGATAGAGGTTATCTTAAGGAACTTATAGAGTCCCGAAAAAGAAAATTTAAGCTTAAGCAAAAAAATGGCTTGGCGTTAGATTTAGGCTTAGGCTTAGGTTTTAGCCATACATGGGAACGGGGTGGGTTGGGGGTTAACCCCCCAAATTCTGAGAAGGGGGGTTTAACCCCCCACACACTTAGAAGTGGGGGGGAAAGGTTAACCCCCCAATTTTGGAAAAATGAAGAAAAAATTGTCTTTAAAATGACTTCTAACTGCCTCTAAACTTAAGTTTTGAGGTCAAAATAAATGTTTTAAACAGTAAAAAGCTCAAAAATGCAATAAAAAGGCCTTTTTGACCTAAAATTAGCGTTTTTTACCTATTTATTTTTTTTGAAATCGAAAAACGATATGGGTAAAATGCACTCCAGAAAAAAAACGATATGGGTATTTTGCGTTTCTCGGATTTTAACCCCCCCCCTCATTTGGGGTTTAACCCCCATTCATCTCCCGATCCACTTGCCCATGTATGATTTTAGCAATTTCAAATTTTCGTCTTTACGTTTCCTAACCTAATATTCAAATTCCTCCGTTTTTTAGATCCAAGTTCCCTATTGTCGGATTTAAGTTCCCTATTCTTTTAGGATCAAAGGTTCCCATTCTCGGATCCAAGTTTTTCATTCTTCTGGGATTTATGTTCTCTTTTCTTGGATCCAAGTTCGCCACTTTCGGATTTAAGTTCCCCATTTTTAATTCCAAGTTTCAGCTCTGAGCTGTCTCGTCTCTAAACGTCCCTAACACTAATTTAATATTGTTAGTGTTAATGTTAGTTTTATAAAATTATCTATGATATTTGAGATTGAAGTTAGTCCTAAGTAATTATTCTAGCGTATCCTGGTTTCTGCGAAATGAAAGTTTTAAATTGACTTAAAAGTGCCGCCTATTTCTAGTATTAATATAGTATTCCTAAGGAACTATGCATTGGATCTTTGGCATTTATTAAATTTTTAAGTTGAAGATCGAATCAATTATCTATTTTGACAACTATTTCGCTGTTTTTCAACGGAGAAGCTTGCTGCTTTCGTTTTATTTTATTAGATTTCGTAATCAGTAAATTTTTCAGCTTTATAGAGACTAAACAATCACACATTTGCCGAAATTTTAAAATAGATTTGTGTAAAGAATCAACAAATCTCAACAAAGTTGTTTTTCGCGCACGCGGTCTTTAATTCTAACTACATAGTTGTTCTCGGAATTTACCTAGGTATTTTTACATAAAATAATGTTTAACATAACTATATAATAACTGTTGTTGTTTTTTTAAGATATAAGTGTAATTAAGTTGAGCTGGAAATTGATTGATTGGCATTGTTGTCACATAGTCCGATTAAAAATATTTAAACGTTACATTTGTCATTAAAATTTATTTTTATGATTTGATAATTTAGATAATAATAAAGGAAGATAATAGTTCAGATGCCAATAAATTTGATTGACATTCATTTTAGTGATTTAAACAACTGATAGTTAAAATTATAATAGGGCTAAAATGAGGTTGTCATTTAACTGTTGGAACATGATAGGGTTTAAAATGACTAGTGTGCTAAAGCTGGAATATCGAATAAAATATTTCATGATCAAAATAAAATTTTAGTTAGTTTTCTTATAACTAGTATAATCAAAAATCAGTTGCTTGCCCTACATTTAGGTCTTCTGAATCTTTTGGTATAGTAAATAATTTTGCATACAAACATAAAATTATGAATGAAGCAGATTTATGATTATAGACACTACATTTCAAACAAGTTTTAATTTCCTAAAAGTTCAAAGTTTTGGCGTGTAGCCTTGTATGTCAGCTGATAATAAATTTGTTCATTTATTTTCATAACATAATTGCTATAGAAAATTGCAAAAATAGTTTTTTGGCGTAACGTAATTACACGAAAAAAGAAAAAAATTATTTTTTCAGAAAAAAAAGACATTAATTCTAAAGGCTACGGTAACAAAGCTGCATTAGGGTGCCTATCAGCTATTAGTCACCAGTGAAAGAAGCTCATCTTCTTTGTCCCCTTTTATTATGTTAATTAGCTGAATATCGCGTTAAAAAATCTATATGCTTTTTCGCCCGTATAATATATTATTTTGCTTCGCGGCCCGTCGTATAAAAAGGCTTTAAAATTTACTCGGTTTTTGTTTTTATAATTTTTATAATTTGGCTGCAGCAATTCAGCAGTAATAATTCTTGAAAGAAAATAACCCAAATTTAAGCTTGTTGGGTTATATTGGTTTTATTAAAAAATTATATATTAGTCTTAACACAGGTGTGTAATTAAAGATAAATTCTATCAGGGTGAAAATAGATGAGTGGTAAAGTAACCACTCGTTTTTTGAGAAAATATCACGTGCAGAGAAACACATGACGCAACTAAATAATAATTGGTTACATAACTGCTGAAAACTTTTTTTTAATTTTTCTCGCTCATGGGTTTATTGTTTATTTCTTCCTGGCGGAGAGCGGTTACGCCCTTAATTTCAGCCTGGAAGACTTTAGCTTTAATTGTATAATTCAAAAAAATATTTCAAAAAAATACATCGTTAAATTATTGAATTAGTTTTATCAAGAATGCATAAGAGTTGAGAATGTCCGACTGTGTGTTAAACAGTTGTTCAAATTATAGGTAGATTATTCCACGGTGTAAATTTTTTATCATGTAAAAAAATCTACTACTGTACATCATGTGGAATAATCTACAATTTGTGGTATAATCTACATGACAATTTTTCTATATATTACTGTAGATTATTCTACATGATAACCGCGAATTTGCAAACGAAAAAACTGCAAACGTATAACTCTTTGATGATGTTTTTTTCACGTGACGTTGTCAAATATTCACCGCTTTTGTTGAATCCAAGGTTTAAATTATTTTACATGTTAAACCATCAAAAATTTCGAATAATTTGAATTATTCAACAGTATTATGTAGAAAAATTTGGTACGGGGTCTTTAGAGCCGTAAGTAGGGAACTTGGAGCTGCCGGAAAAAATTTTTATCTTTTTTTAGGCTTTGCTTAGGAATAGGTTTTAGCGATGTTTATTTTTGGCTCCAAGTTCCCTCGGCTCCATCGACCCTAAACCAAAAATTTATTGTATGCATTTTGCGTCTACAATTTTTCATTTTACAAACTTCGAACTGCAAAAGTCTGTGAACGTAAAATACTCAGATGAGGTTTTTTCCCACGTAATGTTGTCAAATATTCTAGTTTTTTTGTTGCATCGGACGTATAAACGATTTTATACGTTAAAACATGGAACATTTTGACTAATTTGAATTATTCGACAGTGTAGTATGTTGAAAAACTTCATCTAGGAGTTTTGCGTTCGCAAATTTTTATTTCTACGTGATAAAAAATCTACACTATGGAATATTCTACCTAAAATTTGAACAACTGTTTAACACACAGTCGGACATTCTCTACTCTTAAGGCTGGTTCATGCTTATGACAAAACGTCCTTTGGACAAAGTCCAAAGGCCATTTTTAGAAAAGCCAAAACGTCCTTTGGACAAGCCAAAACGTCCTTTGGTCTTTTTCCTTTGGACGAAGTATGAATGCTACTTAAAATTTGTCCTTTGGACAAAGTCCAAAGGACAAAATCCAAAGGGAAAAGTCCAAAGGCCAAAAAGTATGAACACGTTGTCCTTTGGATTTTGTCCTTTGGCATTTGTCCTTTGGGACAAAGTCCAAAGGACGTTTTTACGCTGTATTTGTCTTTTGGACTTTGTCCAAAACGCGTTTTGTCATAACTATAAACCAGCTTTTATGCATTCTTGATTTTATTAATTAGTTATTTATAACTTTTCAAGAATCTCACCACTTCGAAAATCAGTACAATCCTTGAATTCCATGTAAATGAGATCGAGGTTTGGAAAGCGTGTTTGTTCGTTACTGTTGATTCTCTTTAATGCTTTGGTTGGAAAACCCACGCAAGAAGATATTGAACGTACTATTGTTCAAACTGAATGTCCAATCAGCTGTGCGCAATCCATCCTCATGCAAATTAAACAAAAATGTATGCAAAATCTTTATTATGTGAGATTTATGAATAGAAAGTTGCTTTTAGTCCTGAGATTTGAAACAAAAATTGTTAAACAGATAACAAGAAAAATTTTAAACTTAGACAAATAGCTTAAAACCGAGTATCTGAAAAATAAATTCTAAAAATATCAGTAAAAATGTTTTTTATAAAAAACTACAATCACATCACTGCGAAATTTTGCAGTTAACAATGGACCTCTCGAAAACAGTCATAGCTTGTGTGAATTTAAGGTAATTTTAAAAACCGAATAATCGTTTTGATTGTATTGCCGCTATAAGCCAGACAGTGTTGTTTTTAGATCTTTTTAAAACAAAAATAAACATGGATAAAATATAATATTTTAAAATCACCGTAATTTTCTTCTTTATCATTAGAATATGAGAAATAATTGTTTTTGTAATTAATTTAATTTTCAACACAAACAAGAATACATGAAAATTAATTAATAAAGAAAAGAAGAATGAGAAATGAAGAACAAATTATACGGGCTATGTGTGGATCCAACCTAAATGCATACGTATGCATATGTTTATATGCATACGTATGCATATGTTATGCATACGTATGCATAAATTCATATGCATACGTATGCATAATTTTTTTTAGTTATATGCATACGTATGCATTGTTCCGGAAAGTATATAAATACGTATGAATTTTTTTGAAACTTTTATGCATACATATGCATTTTTTTCTAACTTTTATGCATACGTATGCATAAAAAGAACAAAAAAATGCATATGTATGCATATACTTTCCGGAAAAATGCATACGTATGCATATAAGTTGCAAAATATGCATACGTATGCATATTTTGGAAATTAAAAAAAAAGATTTTTTTTTGTTTTTTAAAAAAATATGCATACGTATGCATATTTTGCAACTTATATGCATACGTATGCATTTTTCCGGAAAGTATATGCATACGTATGCATTTTTTTGTTACTTTTATGCATACGTATGCATAAAAGTTAGAAAAAAATGCATACGTATGCATAAAAGTTTCAAAAAAATGCATACGTATGCATATACTTTCCGGAAAAATGCATACGTATGCATATAACTAAAAAAAATTATGCATACGTATGCATATGAATTTATGCATACGTATGCATAACATATGCATACGTATGCATATAAACATATGCATACGTATGCATTTAGGTTGGATCCACACATAGCCCGTATAATTTGTTCTTCATTTCTCATTCTTCTTTTCTTTATTAATTAATTTTCATGTATTCTTGACACAAATTATCTCTGCTTTTAAAAGCCATAAAATCAATTTCAATGTATTTACGGTGATTGTTAGTTAATAAAAAAAACCTTACTTATTTTTTTTTCTAAATTGAATTTTTAAATGTCAAGGTTGTGGCGCAGTGGCAGATCTTACGTTTTCCATACCGAAGGTCTTTGGATCGAGTCCCGACTTAGGCGTTCATTTTTTAGGCTTGCAAGTTTTTTACTTTTAGTTTCAAATTTCACCATTTCTAGTTCAAATTGCGAATTTGGTTTGTTTTGGCTTGTAATCTCCCTCAATCCTTTTGAAATATTGTAATTTTTTTCTTTTTTGAGGGAGAATCGGTTTATTATGCTAAAGAAAAGATTTCCAAACAAATATCAAATTCAAAACAAATATTTATCCTAAAATTGATACTAGGCAAATTTTAAAGCCAATTTACACGTAAAAAAACTCGAGCAGAAGCATTTGCTTTTAAAATACAAGACAATTTTTTTGAAAATTAGAGCCTAAACAAATAACTGAGACTAAAGCATCAAAAATAAGCGAGACTAAGCTAAATCTATAATATCAAACTAAAACTGTAATAAAAACTCCAATTTTTTTCAATTTTACTGTCTAATTTTCTCGGGTTTAAAAGTTTCTTCGGCTCAAAGGTTCCGCGGTTCAATGTTCCCTTGGCTTTCAAGCTCCTAGCGTTTTTCGCAGCTATTGGAGAAAAAAGAAGTGGCCTAAAACTGTCATAAAGTCCCCAAATTTTCTAATTTTACTCTCTAAAATTCCTCGATTTTAAATTTCTTAAGTTCATAGTTTCCGCGGTTCTAAATTCCCCCGGTTTTCAAGTCCCTAGTGTTTTTCACAGCGAAGAAAAAAGATGTGGCCATCTAGTAGATGGTCAGTTGACTGGAAAAATCTATACTAATTTTAAAAAGAGAGAACGTACATAGCGTCTAGTACGCACACTTGGTCAGTTTTGAAAATTAGCCGGGAGAAAAATCGATTTTTTTCCGGTCTCCCCGTTTTTCCCTTTTAAAAGAACTTTAAAATTTCAGCTATATGTCCAAAGCTACGCTATATAAATGTAATGAATTTCGAAGCGAATTTTCTAATTTCAAAGCGTTTGCCGACGCCCGTCAGAACTTTTTAGAAATAATTATGTTTTTATTAAAAAATAATTAATCTTTTGAAATTTTTATTGTAGGTTCGGTAAAAATAGTTAAAAAACATTTTTTTTTATTTTTAGTTTTTTTACAGCTTTAAAACTATTTTCTTAGACTTTTTTGATAAAAACAAAATTGCTTTTATATAACAATTTTTTTAATATTTAACGTATAATAAACTATTTTTTCCATTTTTCACCAAAATAATTTTACACGAGCTATATAGTTAATAATATTTGACATGTTAAGCAATATTGAATCCCAATAGAATTAGAACAAAAAATTACTTAAAAAAAACTTTGGAAAGAAACCTTAACTGACTGTCATATAAAATATGACCTAATTGATCAATGTCGCATTTCATTTTATTTATCAGTATTTTTTATCCGATTTAGATTTTTGATATTTTTATCCAATTTCCATAACTCATGTCAGATTTTGCTACGTCGCTCTTTTTTAGCAAATTTTTCTTAAAAAATAAAAATTTTTGCGACTTTAAAAACACTTCAAATTTTAAGGAATTTAAGAAAAAAACTGTTCGAAAACCCTTTAAATGTTTAAATGTTTTATCGGAAATGTTTTGTTTTAATATTCCAAAAAGCATCAAAGCTAATTGAATATTAACGAAGCGCCGTTTTTAATATAATATAATATACGAGCACCGTTTTAAATTGATGAAGTTTATTTTTAATCTCAATAATTTCTTTTGTGACAGGCTAGCTAAGTGTGGCATTTTTAATGATATTGACCTTAAATGCGAAGCTATAGTTTTTAAATAAACTAAAGTTTTATTTTATTAATGTTTTACTTGATTTTGATTTTTATTTATATCATCAATAACAAAACAGTATTTTTAAGATAAAAATTTTAAAAAATAATAATTTATGATATATTGGTCAGATTGAAAAACATTTCATTCCAGAATTTTTTACTTCGAACGCGTTTAATTTATGATCGCCGTAAAAAATGACACTTGGGTCTTAGATCGATTTAATACATCATTGTTTTATTCGAATTGTCATTTCGGGTTCGATATACGAAAAAAATTTTTTAAGACCTTAAAAATTTCAAATTAGAATATCGTTCCTTGTATACGTGTCTTTTTGTAAAAATTGTATTTTTTAATTGAACATTGATTTATTTTCTGTATCTAAATTTTCACATATAACAGATTTATAAAAAAATCTTTACCGTTGAGCCCAGTGAGGCCTTATTTAATGTGTTATAAGCAATAAAAAAACTATCTTAAGCTAAAATAGACTAAATTTACTTATTTTATAATACGTGAAACTTGGAGCCAAACAAATTTAAGGCTGGTTCACAGCAGAATGACAACTGACAAGAGGGAATCGGTTCCGCGCTTGTTCCGAGCAAAATTTGAAATTCTGGTTCGGGTTCCTGTTCCGGATTTTCGGAAAATCTCAATTCCTGTTCTGTTTCCGGTTCCGGTGTTCCGGGGGTTCTGCAGTTTAATAGGCAGTTCCGGTTCCGGTGTTCCGGTTGTTCCGGGCAAAATTTGGAATTTCGGTTCCAGTTCCTTTTCCGGATTTTTGGAAAATCTCAATTCCGGTTCTGGTTCCGGTATTCCGGGGTTTCCGCAGTTCCGACCATCACTAATATTTGCAGTTCCTTTTTTTTTTGTTTAAATCAGAAGTTTAAACCTGAAAAATGACTGCTTAGTAGTGTTGTAAAAAGTTACTTTTACTTTTACTTAAAGTAATAAAAGTAACGGATTTTGGATTACTTTTACTTTTACTTTTACTCGACTTTTCAAATTTCAATTACTTTTACTTTTACTCTTACTCGACTTTTGAAATTTCAAATACTTTTACTTTTACTCTTACTCGGATTTTCCTCTGCAAATACTTAAATTATTTTAAGTAAAATTTAAGTAATTTGAAAGGGTAAATTCCCCATGGGCTTTTTGTAAAGTAAATGGAAAGAGAACATTTTTTAAGCCACTAACACGCTAAAACCATTTATTTTGACTAAAAACTTATTAAAATGATAATTTATACATAAAATTAGCAAAAAAACTTTGGAACAGAGCTTTGAAGCTCCAAAAACCGGTGTTTTGCTCCGTTCAAAATTACTTTTATTATACTTTTACTCTTACTTTTACTTTAAAAAATAGGTCTTACTTTTACTTTTACTTTACTTAAATAAAATTTTGACCATTACTTTTACTTTTACTTTACTTAAAGTAAAAAATCACAAATTACTTTTACTCTTACTTTACTTAAATTAAAATTTTTCAAATTACTTTTACTTTTACTTAAAATAATCCAAAATCAATACTTTTTACAACACTACTGCTTAGTGTTAAAGTTTTCTGGGGGTTCTTAAAAACAATACTGTCCCCGTACTCATTAATTTTACTTCTAATTAAAAACGTTACTTTTTGACAATCAAACATATCTGCTGCATTTTTAAAGATTTTTTAAGGGTTATGTAATAAAAACTAAGAAAATTTTTTTAAAAGATTTGACAAAAAACTGTAAAGTTTTCCGCCGTTTTTAAAATTTTGTTTACGTTAAAAAATAACGATTAAAAGCCTTTTTTACGCACATCCTTACATAAGAATTTATCATGATAAAGCTTAGCTTGAGTTTAGGATATAGCTAAGGTTCATAGTTTGGTTTTTTCCTAAAGTTATATCGATGTTTTCGTATAACTCGCTCGATATACTTCTTTCAATCAAAGGATGGCTATCACCACCACTCTTTTAAAATGTCGACGTTTAGATTTGTTAAATTAAACATATATATTTCCTCTCTCTTTCTCTGTTAATTTTTGTTTTGTTTTAATTTTAGAACAAAAACAAAAATTCCGCGAATTCCAGTAATCGGAAGTGGAAAACGAAAACAATCAACAATTTTGTTGATCCGCAACTCCACCTTTCTAGCGAATATAGCTTTATTACTCTGACACAAAGAGTCACAATCAGTATAAAATCAACGCGACTCTGACTCATTTTTTAGATTATTTGTGGGTTAAGAGATAAAAAGAGTCACAGTTACGTGTATTTTATAAAGATTCTGACTTATTTTGTTATAGTAACGACGGTAACTGACCGGGGTTTTAAAAAGTATCATAATTTAAAAACGCCGGCAGGACGGGACCCGTTTAGCGCGCAGTGCGATAAATAGTTGCGAAGTGGCTATCGAGGAGATTAAGCCCCGGGATAAAGCATCTGTTTCAGCTTCTCCTGTTAGCTTACTTCTGCATAACTGCGTAACAAAAGGTGGGTGAAGATTGAATAGGGAGCCCGATGGCCACAGCACTCATCTCGGAGTCATTTTTCTACTATGGCTAGCTAAACTTTTTAACATTTGTTGATTTGTTCTAATGGTGGTTACAATCTATATTACCGGCTAAGATGTTGTTACTTTATTACTTTGGTGCGCTTTAGTACACATTATTTTAAAGTTGAATTTTTGTAAAAAATTCTTTCAAGTGGTCGTTTTTTTAAAGCGAAATTTTTATATAAGTCCCGCATTTTTTCCAAACTCTAAAACTCTCAAAAATTTGTTTTCTGATAAATGTTTTGTTTACCAATTTTACCACTTTTCCCATTAACTGATTACTGATTACATGCTGTAATGTCGGATCACGCTGTTAGCCCATAATGATTCTTTTGGGATCACTAATTAAATCATGCTTAGTTTTAATTGAGATATTATTATTATTGTGAATGTATAAAAACGCAATTAACAAACATTATAGTCATGATATTAGGCAGGCAACATATTCTGATTATTTTTAGAAGCAAATCACTAAGCTATGGTTTGAAAATTGTGTTTTTATTCTAAAGACCCGGTTCATAATTTCGTCCTTACTACGGCAAAATGAGCCACAATTTGTGTAAAATACACGCGACTGTGACTCATTTTAGATTTCTAGCAGCACCTTATTAAGTCAGAGTCACGTGTATTTTATAACTAATGTGACTCATTTTGCCGTAGTCATGACGATTTGTTTATTGTCAAAAGCAAAACCTTTATTTTTTTATAATCAACAGCTATTTTTTATGTAACTATTTATACTCTGGTTTTAAGTCAAAAATACATACAAAAATCGAAAAAAATTTTAACTTTTAAAATGTTTAGGAAAACTTTGGAATTTATTGTTTGGAAACTTTTAGACAAATATGAACGGGGCTTGATTGAATTGGATCACGCATTTAACAAACATGCGAAATTCAGTATTAATTTAAAAATTCAACTGATATTTATAATGTTTTGTTTGTTTCAATTCTGGATAAACTAAAGTCTTAAAACTAAATATATAAAATATAGTGCCGAGTTTACAAAAACATTATAGTCCGGTTTGTTTTTTAGTATAGTAAACATTATTTTTAATAATATCATTAAGTTTTTAATATCATTAAGTCTTATATATAAACTAAAAGTTAAAATTATAACATTTACTAAAATTTATCTACTTTATTTTTGTTGTCGCCAATCTAAAATTAATTATTATATTGGTACTACATGTGGGTTGTTCAATAATATAAAAAACGAAGTCTAATAGATAGTAATATATATCGTCCGGTTCTTCAAATTTGGTATTTCACAAATAAAACTATTTACAGTATCAAAGAATTCAAAAATATGTTAGCTTTCCAAAAGCGCTAAATTTTTGATAATATTTATTGCACCAAGTGATAAGTTTTTTGATTCACCAAGCAAAAATGACGGAATTAAATTTATTTTTATTAAAAATAACTTATGTGTTGTGTGGCAAGAATGTTTTATTTAAAAATAAAATATTTCAAAATATTTTTATTTATTTTTAAGTCCATGAGAAAAAAACAGACAAAGGAAAATAAATCCAGAGGAATAGTTATATAGTATTCTTTATCTTTTTTGGAGAAGAAACCTTCTGTTTTGATCTTTTATTGACCCCTTGAGTATTTATTCACTGAAAAATTGCACAATTTTGTTTTTCGGCTTGCAAATGACTGAAATCTAATCAAAATTAACAATAAATATGATTAAATAAATTAAATATAGTTATGTTTGGTAAAACAAAAATTTTATTGACTGCTGTATTCCATTGGTTTTAATTTTTGTAGTTATTTTAAAATATTTTGAACGGTGTGAACCCATTTCGTTTTAAGATTCATAATCACAAAGATTCATCAGTCTTTTCAAAAAAGTTTTTAAAGGATTAGAGTTGTGAAATCACGCGAACCAAAACCTAAGCATCTGATTTTCATTCATAACAATTGTTGTGTCAATACTAGAGTAAAGAATTTCGCTCGAGTAGTTACAAAAAAGATTTTCGAAACATAATCTTTCAAAAACAAAGTTACCAATGGTAAATCGTGGTTTTCATCGCTTTTCTTTCATTTTTACACAAAATTTTAGGTTTATAAACAATAAAAAGCGAGCAGTGGAATTGAAATATTTTTGTCGAAATTTTAATTTTCTGAAATATTAACATATGTGGGTGCTGCTTATTTTGTTTAAAGTGAAAAATGCATTGGTGGAGATAAACGAGCAGTGTATTTTAAAATTTAAAATCTTACCTAAAAAATCTATGCTTCTCACATTTCTTTTGGTAAGGGCTTCAAAAAAAAGAAAAAAATTTAAAAAATAGAGTTTAATTTAAACAAATATGTAGTGTTATTATAATAAACAGGATCTTTATATTCATTTTGAGCCAGAAATCTTTTTTTCTCGAAATTTATAATAATTGTCACTGTAAATCATTATGTTATGATGAAGCATTTTGTGCACCTATGACCATGTAAAAAGTTTGTGGTAAGGGTTGTCTCTGAATCAGCGATTTTATTTTAAAAATTATAAGAATATTATCGTTTATAGTACTGTAAATTATATGGAAATTTATATTTACTAGTGCGTATGTTTTCGCTTGTGGAAAATATTTATTTTTAATTAATGCTTTTCTAAAGGCCTCAATGAAAACTTTCTAAACGGAATATTAATCGTGATAAAAAAAATATGAATATTAGTAAATTAAAAAAAGCCGGATATTTATGTAGCAATAGGCATTATTTTTTATTTTACAATATAAAAAGCACGATGAATAATCATGATTCTGAATATTGTATATATTATTATTCATTTTTTTAAAAAACAGTTTCAGCTTTTCTTCCATTTAAGATAACTAACTTCCTTGTCAGGTTTTTTTAAAAATATTTTTTTAAACTTCATCATAATTTTTTTTAAAATTCGCATTTCTTAAGCAAATTCCCCCTTAAAATGTGGCTGAAAAAACACATAATAGCGGAGATTGCATTAGCTGAAGTAGGCTATACTAAATAAGCATAGTATTTGCGTCTCCGTCGATATTATACACGGTAATTGGAAAAAATTTCAATTTCAGCTGCTCTAACAATGGTATATGATTTTTTTAAAGTGGTCTCTTCAAAAGCAGCGGAGTCCACTTCACTAATTTCTATTTTATCGCTCTTTACAGCAGAATGAGACACAATTTGTATAAAATATATGCGACTGTGACTCTTTTAAAATTTCAAACATTACCCTATTAAGCACAAAATAAGTCAGAGTCACTTGTATTTTATAATGACTGTGGCTCATTTTCCCCTACTGCCGACTATTTACTTTTCTCTATTTTGCCAGTTCGCACCTCTTTTAAGAGGTCCCTATCTCAGTTCGATGCATATTTTTTTGTGTCTTGCAGATCTTAAAACCATTGTCTACTACATTATTCCGAATTTATGTTGTGGAGGTAAAAATTAATGTTCAGTTCTCTACGAATATCTGTTTTCTTGTATTTTCGCGCAATATGTTATTTATTTTATAGGTTATAATCGGCTTTTGGACCGTTTGTATTTACTACTGACGTTCCCAGCCTACAATATCATAACACCACTAATATTTACTGTAATATTATATGTTTTTTATTTTTTGTATAGACTGTTTTTGGAGAGCAATTAATAAATAATATTGCATGTAGAAGTAAATCCCGAGAATTTTTATTCGCATTTTTATGCTTAATCTAAAATATTTATTTGTTGCAAAAGCCAGCATCTGCTAAACGCGGGTTGCACTGCTAGGTAGGTATATTAAACATAAGTATACCGTATCCTGTATAGTTTCCAATAATGGACAATGCTTGCACATCTTTTTTTATTATGCAAATTATTTGATAGATTTGTTTTATTAACTTAACCCAATAATTTGCATGGTGAAAAAAATGTGCTGGTACTACGATAGTTGTCGCACAATATTTCATGTTAGCAGTTGCTTGATGTTTATTTTATTGTATTGCGTTTTTATTTTGTCTAAGACAGGGACATACACATGCAATAAAATTGTACTGAATTTGTTTATAATAAAGCTGCAATTCAGCCTGCCAATAGTATACAACCTTAGCTGTTCATTAATGTTGAATTTTTCGTAAAGGAAATAATATCTGCAAAAAACGGAACCTTGATACATTATATGACCATCTCAACAGTTTCGACAAAGAGAAAAAAATTTTGTTAATTTTTAAAATAGACCCAAAAGCAAGAAAGCTTCTAAGCTCAAACAGACGATAAAAGGATTGATTAATATCGGACACGTAATAAATTATGCGCTCAAGGTCGAAATGTATTTCGAAAATCTTAGACCTAAATAAAATCCAGTAAATAAAATCTATGCAAAGTGTTCATCGGCAAAATTCTTTGTGATTATAATAAAATGAAAACGTATAAAAATATATTTATCAAAAAAAACACAAAACAGTGTATAACTAAAATTTTTTGTTTTACGCTTCTATATAATTTGGCATTTCTTTTGACAAATTGCTAAGTTCTTTACCAAGCCCAATTTTGGCCCAGATTATTTCTCAATCTACGTTTGGGGGGAATTACTTCTGCACAAAAATGAAAAAAAAAATAAAAAAATAATAATTTTTTTTAATTTTCTGTTTAAAGCTGAATTTATTCAGGTTGAAATTAAGGGTTTCCCGCTTTTGGTAAAGAAGAAATAAAAAATAAATGTGCAAGCCAAGAAAATTGGTAATGTAACCCATAATTAATACATTGCGTACGTGTTTGCACGCAATATTTTCTTTAAAAAACGAGTGGTTACTGAATTACCCTTACAATTTCACCCTGATAGAATTCATTTTTAGTATGAAATGAAATTTTATTTGGAATTTTATACTTTAATCGTAAAGTAGAATTTATCACACTCATTTAATTTTACCAGTATTGAAGGATCCCGCAACTAAACTTGTTAATGTTACAAAATCTATTAACAAAAGGTTGCATTTTTTTGAAAAAAAAACTTTTAACGCTTAGCGTGGATTCTCGCGTTGCTATTCAAAAATGCATAAGCCGTCTCGGTAGCTTTTAGTTGCTAAATTCTTTTTCCTCCCCCTTGCGACTAAATTAGCTTTTTTAGCCAAAGAAAGCCAAATAAATAAACGTTTTTACGCGCCGAATGAGTCTATTTTTGATTTTTTTTTTGTTGAAAGTTTACACTTTTTTACTTTAGATTTATAATTTAAAGAAAACAAAGTAAAAAAAAATGAAAAATTTTTTCTAATCAGACAGTGATAATTGGAAGAAAAATATATAGGTAATTCAATTATATTGCGACAAATTAACACTTGTAAAAGTTTTAAAAAAGAGACTTATTTAGGGGTTGTTCAGCATTATTCCCAGATTTATTTTCCATTAAAAAAATAATCTATCTCAACTAATATATTTTCAAAATTGCGTACAAATACTTAAAGCGAATTTTTTTCAAAGTTTTTTTTGCCCTTTATGCGGCCAGAATTTTTTTGATTTTCATTACTTTTTTAGCTTAGGAAAAAATTCAGCAGCCGTGTCAATCAGCTTAAGGCTGGTTCATATTTATGACAAAACGTCCTTTGAACAAAGTCCAGAGGATAATTTTAGAAAAGCCAAAACGTCCTTTTGACTTTTCCTTTGGACAAAGTATGAATGCTACTTAGAATTTGTCATTTGGACAAAGTCCAAAGGACAAAATCCAAAAGGAAAAGTCCAAAGGACAAAAAGTATGAACAAGTTGTCCTTTGGATTTTGTCCTTCGGACTTTGTCCTTTGGACAAAGCCCAAATCGTTTGGACTTTATCCAAACGACGTTTTGTCATAAGTATGAACCAGCCTTTAAAGTAATCAACATGAATGCTTTGTTGTGCTTTCTGCCTTTTAAAAAATTGCTTTTAGGATTATTTCATAGTCGAACTTCCCTAGTGAAAAAATTCAAAAACATTAAAGGTCTATTCATACTTATGACAAAACGTCCTTTGGACAAAGTCCAAAGGACAAACCAAAACGTCCTTTGGACAAGCCAAAACGTCCTTTGGACTTTGTCCTTTGGACGAAGTATGAACGCTACTTAGAATTTGTCCTTTGGACAAAGTCCAAAGGGAAAAGTCCTTTGGACTTTTTCCTTTGGACAAAATCCAAAGGGAAAAGTCCAAAGGACAAAAGAAGTATGAATACGTTGTCCTTTGGACTTTTCCCTTTGGACTTTTTCCTTTGGACTTTTCCCTTTGGACTTTTCCCTTTGGACTTTGTCCTTTGGACAAAGTCCAAAGGACTTTTGTTTTTTGGACTTTGTCCAAAGGACGTTTTGTCATAAGTATGAATAGACCTTAACACGTTCCCGTAATTGCCTTTTCCT
The DNA here is from genome assembly GCA_030248175.1 of Microlaimidae sp. YZB2_3. NCBI lineage: Eukaryota > Metazoa > Nematoda > Chromadorea > Desmodorida > Microlaimidae > Microlaimidae sp. YZB2_3. Next base: position 22,418 of record JASAMX010013347.1, on the reverse strand, counting down.
CGGTTACAACCGTGAAACATTCGTGCGACTTATGTCATACTTCCGTCATACCTAAATTTTTGCGGGAATAGTGCCCAGTGAGCGAGCAAATTAAAATGGTTCAAGCGGTAGGGTGGCAATATGCAGATTTTCGTCATAGATACAGTGTATTACGTAGGATATTTCATGTTGCAAAAATTTGCATATTGCTACCGTACAGCTTTAACCATTTCAATTTGCTCGCTCACTGGGCATTATTCGCGCACAAAAAATTATGTATGACGGAAGTAAAACCTAGGTCATGCGAAGGTTTACCGCGGTAAGGTTTACGTACGACATTTGTCATACGAAAATACCACCACCGTGAGACGAAGGTTTTACCTTGGTCGTACGAAGGTTTCACGGTTGTAGCGGGGAAAACGGTCTTCACGGGAACAGGTTAATACGTTTTTATTGTTTTAACGAATTCATATTAAAAATTTTTGCGACCTAAAATATTTCGTTTGAAACCATTAGTTTACAATTGCCAAATTTTTAAATAATAATTAGCTTTTGATTGGGGACTAATGTCTAAGGCCCTCGCCAGCTATAATATTTTTTTTTGAAACTTATGTTGTTAGATTAATGTTTCGCTGGGTTCATTACACTGATCTTAAAGTCAGCCTAAAAAGTTGTCGCAAAATAAATTTAAGCATAGCACATAAAAAATATATAATAAAATAAATATTATTAGACATATACCAAAAAAAAACAAATCGGATGTATACATGCCAAAATAAATGTTTGCTTATTCGGTTTTAATACAGTTTTGCCCTGTAGGAAATTTTTACGGTTAATATGGTTTTAAACATATTACCAACAAACAACTATTATTACATAACCAAACATCTAAAAAGCTTGCTAGTCCATCAGCAAACAGTCATGTTTACAAAAAGCCGAAAAATGACTAAAGATAAATATACTGTCAGGCGTGCGGGTTTTGTAGTGACCAGTAACTATAAGAATCTTGCGTGAATAGCACGCAGAAAGATATTCATTTACAGTTTAATTTGTTTAGTAGTGGGGTAACTAACTTAAAGTCGGCCAGGCCGTAATTGCGGCCACCGGCTGTTTTTTTGCCATGCGTAAACTTATAAAATGCAGGTAGATATATCGTCATGTATTGTCTGGCTATACGCAGTTCAGTGCTTTAACTGTCCGCATGGGGAAAATAACGGCCAGTGTCCGAAATTAAAGGTGGCCGAAATTAAGTCAGTTACATTATTTTTATATTTTTTAACTGGCTTTTTTGTTTTTACTCATTTCGCAAATAAATTTAAGTCGGCAGTTTTTATGAAGATATCACAAAATGAAATTTTTTGATGCTTAATCCTCATAACTATTTATTTTGATTATTATGGTGACTTGTTAAAAATTATTATTTACTTTAAACCCTATTCTCTGTCGCAAAAAATAATGTGTTAACAATTTACAAGCGACAGCAAAATATAGAAGCGTTTTGGTCAATTCTTTTATTTTGGAGAAACCCCACAACAGAAGTTTTTTTGAAGAAACAGCACCGAGTGACCACAACTAAAGACGAATTCTCTCAAAGACGAGTAGGGTAGCAAAGTAACCACTCGTTCTTCGAGAAAATATCACGTGTAGCAAAACACCTGACGCAACTTAATAATAATTGGTTACATCATCCAAGTTTTTAAATTATTTTTATGTTCGCGCGTTTATTCTTCTTTTCTTCCTGACGGCGAGCGGTTACGCCCTTAATTTCAGCCTGAAGTATTTTAACTATAATTCTTATACTGTTACTTGTTAAAATAATTTTCTTACCTTTTATTTGGTTTGAATTTACATTCTAAATATATTTACGTCGCGTGAGTTCATTAAGATAAAAAATAGTGTAGATCCAGTCTAAATAAACTAAAGTCTATCTAGATAGACTTTAGTTTATTTAGAATAAGTCTAAATAGACCATGGGTGTTGTCTATTTGGGTGTCACATTATTTCGTATGCGTACTTGTAGTTCCGAACACTTTATATAAATTATTTTAAAATTTTTGTTTAAACTGGTGATACTAAAAGCATACATGGGCAAGTTGGTCCGGAGTATGGGGGAGGTTAAACCCCAAATTAGGGGTGGGGGTTAAAATTCGAGAAACGCAAAATACACTTATCGTTTTTTTTTCTGGAGTAAATTTTACACATATCGTTTTTCCATTTCAAAAAAAAAAGATAAAAAACGCTAATTTTAGGTCAAAAAAGCCTTTTTATTGCATTTTTCAGCTTTTTACTGTTTAAAACATTCATTTTGACCTCAAAACTTAAGTTTGGAGGCAGTTAGAAGTCATTTTAAATACATTTATTTTCTTCATTTCTCCAAAATTGTGGGGGGTTAACGTTTTCTTCCCGCCCACTTCTAAGTGGGGGGGGGTTAAAGCCCCCTTCTGAGAATTTTTTTGGGGGGGTTAACCCCCCAAATGCCCCCGTGCCTATGTATGACTAAAAGCAAAATTTCTAATTTTTGGTTTTTTTATATAACATAATTTTTTCCATAATTTTATCAAAACGATATATCTGTTCAACGAGCGAAATTTCTAAGAAAAAGCATAGAAAAAATAAATTCAAAAGCGAATTCCTCCCAAAATATTTTTGGTTTTCATTTCAATGAACATTTTTCACTAATACACGAAAAATACATTATTTTTAGATTTCTAAATTTTTGAAATTCTGAAATTTTAGAAATTTATTTTTACTCGTAAATTTTAGTTTGTTTTAATATCGAATTTTCAACTAGGGAAAATAATTGTTAACTGCGGGTTTTGTGTTTAAGACACAACTAATTTTGCATTTTGTTTTTACAAACCACTGGGGAATTCTAACACAATAAAATCGAAAAAAACTTCCTCTGTTAGTTTCAACCCAAAAAGTATTTTATGCGATTGCCAACTTCTAAGCTAAGACATGACCTAATTAAAAACCTCAGCCAACCGTCAGATATACTTTCAGAAAATTAAAGTGTTTTACCTTCAGAAAAATTTTGTTTTGAGTGGTATATAGTTTTAGTTTAAGAAATTATCAACTTAAATCTCAGCATAACTAAATTGAGAGAAAAAAACGAGTAGAATAAAAAAATAAGCTAAAGTTTATATTTTACCGGAGAAAAAAAAAGCGAATTTGTTTAAACTTTGAATTTGTTTTAAACAATTGTGATTTGCTTATACCTTCTTTCTTCATTATAAATTTTTTATTTGCAGTAAAACGTATTTGCGCTTACGTTCAAAGCGAAGTCAAAAATGTTATAAGTTTTATTTTTGTAATTAATTTTTAAAAGTAGTTTAAAATTACACTTTTGTAAAAATATTTTTCAAAAAAAAAAAAGACAATTGTAGCATAAATTTAGTAAGGTAGAAGGAATCTTGTTGGAAGGAATCGATTTTTCGTCTCTGTCGGATCGCCTCCAGCTTTATTGCGAGCGGAGAAAACATTTCTAAATTTTTCTTTTTTACAGTTCTATTTAAAGGAGCACTGTCACAAATCAAATTCCTATAACGCCCGAACCGGACTGCTCCTTTAATACTGAACCGATTCAGCTGAAATTTAAAAATGTTGTAGCTTTGTAGTGAAGCACTTTAAATACCAAAGTTGAGTTAGGTAGGTTTGGTATTAGAGGAGCAGTCCGGTTCGGGCGTTATAGGAATTTGATTTGTGAAAGTGCTCCTTTAAACTATTTCTAACCCATCTCGGCCTTAACGCTGTCAGTTCGTTTTTTAAGCTTATTTTTACCGAATTTTTATCAAAAATAAGGGGAAAATTTCTCGTTAAAAATCCCGGCGGTGCTCTTATAATAAGACAATCTCGGCAATACCTATTTTTCTCGCACTGACCCGTAGCAAAAGTATATAACACAGGAGAATGTCCGACTGTACACCAAATTTTTGACCAAAAGTTTGCGAGAAAATTCGCACTTTCGAATTCATGTGCGACTTTTCTCGCAAAAATCCGCCATTTTCTGCTAGTTTTCCCGCGCTGCGAGTTTTAACACAGTGTTAGTTTTCTTGCAGTGGGGACTGCGACTTCTTTCGCATTCTATACTGCTTTATTTGCACTGCGATTATTTTCGCACTGCGAGTCTGGCTGCACAACAAAAAAACAAAGTGGAGCGAAAATTTTGTGTTTAAATGTTTAAAAGTCGTTTTTTTTACCTTAAGATCTTAAAACTTTTTAGTTTTAATGAAATAAAGTAACTCTCCAACGTTTTAAAATTAAATAAAAGAAGTTTTGAAGTTTTACCCTATTTAAAATAATCACCAGCGTCTGTATTTTTTTTTGTTATGCAGTTAGAATCGCAGTGCGAATAAAGCAGTATTGAGTGCAAAAGAAGTCGCAGTCCCCACTGCGAGAAAACTAACACTGTGTTAAAAATCGTAGCGCGGGAAAACTAGCAGAAAATGGCGGATTTTTGCGAAAAAAGTCGCACACAAATTTAAAAGTGCGACTTTTTTCGCAAAATTTTGGTCAAAAGTTTATTGTACAGTCGGACATTCTCTTGTGGTATATATTCTTGCTCGTACTAATAGTGAGTACTAATATCGTGTAAGATGATACGAACGACAACTCCCATTTTATATGGGGGGTGGGTATTTCTCCACTTTTCCCTGTACGACTTTCGTGAGAAAATCTTAACCCATAATTTATTTCAGCTTCTGCCTATTATCACGCGATGGCTGTGGGCGTCCACTTATTGGCCAACATCACTCAGACCCTCATGACCGTCTGCTGCAACGGCGGCGTTCCTCTGGTCGACTTGCACCTGTGGCCCAGGGGCGGGGCGTCGGTTCGCACGCTGGATCCCACGGACTGGATCGCCACCTCCCTGGACGGGAGCCAATTGAACACCAGTCTCCATCCGGAGGCGGAGCGCCTGCTGGCCGGCCTGCCGGCCCCGCCGCCCGCCCTGAATTTGTACCTCTGCGACGCGTTCAATCTGACCTTTTCCAGTCCGGAGCTGGCGGAGTTGTTTCGCGCCAGGAACGGGACCCTGACCTGCACCTGCCCCAGGGGCTACCTGGGCGCCTACTGCCAGCATCGGAGCGCCGCATTCACCTCCGGAGGATCCAACAGTTTTAAGGTGTGGCGGAGTGCGGTTTTTAGTTTTTGGGAAAAACGGCATTTGATATATGATTAAATCGTCTGCCGAATCGGCAAACTGTTTACCCAACAGCTAACAGCATTTAATAATTGAACTGTCTGCCGATTTAGCGGAGAGCATTTGCCCAATTCTAATCGGCTAATTATTCTATTAAACAATTAAAAAATCGAATTGGGAGAATTGGCGGAAAGGGATTTTTAGTTTTCAGGGGAACAGCGCCCTTCATTGGGATTTTAGATACCCACTTTAGGATAATTTTGTGATATAATCAAAATTGCAATATCGTTTTAATAAACGTTTTATAGGGGATTTTAACTGTTTGCCGATTGGGATTGTCAGCCGAATATTTGGCCAATTTTAATTTGCTAATTATTCTAGCAAGCAATTAGCAGATCGAAATAAGCGAAATATTTTGCCATTTTGGTAGAGAAAACCGTCAAAATTGTTTGCCAAATTGGCAAAAATCATTAGCCTCGACTAGCCACGATAAATCGGGTTTGTTATTCTGCCATTTTAGAAGTTTTCTAAACAAAAATGCCTGACTGAGAATAAAAAGTTAAAGTTTGGTGGATTTTAAGGATACTTTAAGTAATTAAAAAAAATATTATAAATTGCGATGCGAAATCGTAATGGTTTTATAAAACAAATTGAAAGAGCAGTTTCACAAATAAAATCTTATGTCGTTCAGAAAAAACTACCTTTTAATAATACAGAACCTATTCATTTTAAATTTAATATTTGGGCTCTTGCGCACTTAATCACAAAACTTCCAAATTTCAGCTCAATAAGTCCAGTATTTAAAGAGTAATTGGCTGTGGCGCAATGGTAGAACGTTCGTCTTACATACTGAAGGTCCCGAGATCGAGTTCCAACTGAGACACTTTCTAAATTTACTTTGTAATTTTTTTAACGGAGACAAATATTGTTACTTTACAACTAATAAAAATTATTGTAAGCTAAACAAATAATTGTTACGTTTTAACCAATTACTTATTATTTTTGGTTTTTCAATAATTACTTTATTAAAAAAATGTAAAAATTATTTTCTCGGTTCAAAATTCCAAAAACAGGCTTTCGGAAATCCATTAAGTACATTTAGAGAGCACGCTATACTGTGATAATATTGTAATGTATTGCAATTCGTTGAGCAGTTAGCGCTGAATAATCGGCCTTGCCTATTTTGGTTTAAATAAATAAATCTACAGGAATTAAACTTCTGAAAGTACTTCTTTGAAAGTTGTCCACTTTTATCCTATTAAAAAACCGCGTCCGTCACCTCCGCAGATCTTCCTAATGCTAGCCGTTATCCCGTTGTCATTCGCGCTGATCGCAGCCGTGGCCGGGTTTGTCTGCAAAATGTGTTGCTGCGACTGCTACGGTCTTAACCTTAGTTGCGGCAAGGGGCGAGATGACGAAGATCAGGACGAAGACGATGACAAGAGCGAGTTGGATCGGGAGGCTTGGCGCCACCGGGCGGAGCCTATGGACCAGAGCGTCTTCAACTTGAGACTCCAAGAGATACGCCGGGGGCAGTCCGGAGGGGAAAAAGGCGGCGGGACGGAGCTACAGAGCTCTTACCCTTACGCAGCCACGGAGCCACTCTACGAAACCATCCCCAGCGTGTACAGCATCGACCTGGAGAATGCGGACGACGAGCGCGGGCGTTTCCTCCCAGGCAAACTGGGCGGAAGAGCCGCGCCCAACTACTACCGACCCCTGGTCAACAGTTGCGACACCCCCGGATCTTCCGGACCCGGATTTCCCGGACCCGGATCTTCCGGACCCGGATTTCCCGGACCCGGATCTTCCGGACCCGGATTTCCCGGTCCCGAACCCAGCCCTCCGCCTTCTTATAAGAGCCGGGTCGGGCCGGGCTCCGACGGGAGCGCCAGTCCGCAGTCCGGACCGTCCAGGCCGGTATCCATGGACGTGTCCACTCAGACCCCGGCGGCTGACTGATGCGACATTCGCGGAAGCTAAATAATGCTCCGGTAATAGTTTTTATTTGACAACTCAACTATGCTAATCTCCTCGGACTTTTTTCCAGAACATCGCGAAGCCGTACGTAGGATGACATTTCTTTCAGTAGCTAATCGTAAATTCATGTTGCGTGAATATGCTTAAGTTTAACACTTTCCGTCTGATTAAATTTTCAATTCGAAGCAGAGATTCAACACTAACACAATAATAGATTTTTCAGCCTTCTGTTCAGAAAACTCTCCTGGGCCAAACGAAATTTCGAAAATGACAAAATTCTTTTAAGCATTGCTAAGTGCAAGCATAGATGACACAGGAGAGCATTGCTAAGTGCAACCATAGATGCACAGGAGAATGGTAACCTCACCAAAATTCAAAAATTTAAAATTTTAAACACCCTGCTTTCAAACCAAACTCGGTATCTTTTTGCCTAAGTTTCGAAAAAAATTTTAAGAAATACCTTACAAATGCATTACCATAAAATTTTCCTTATATTAAGTTATGTTTAAGCTGTAAAATTTTTTTTTTCAAAATTTCGAGAAACAATTTAAAAGTTAAAGAAAATAAAATAAGTTTTATTCGATTTAAAAAAGTGTAAAAAGCATTTTAGTTTTTAGCTTCAAAATGAAAATTTTTTTGCTTAAATTTATTTTTGATTAATTTTTTTTTCGAAATTTAAAAAGATGCAGTCAGAATGCTTTCACATAAAAAAAATGAGGTGTAAAGGCTGGTTCATACTTATGGCAAAACGTCGTTTGGACGAAGTCCAAAGGACAATTTTAGAAAAGCCAAAACGTCCTTTGGACTTTTTTGTTTGGACGAAGTATCAACGCTACTTGAAATTCGTCCTTTGGACAAAGTCCAAAAAACAAAATCCAAAGGGAAAAGTCCAAAAGACAAAAAGTATGAACACGTTGTCCTTTGGATTTTCTTCTTTGAACAAAATCCAAAAGACAAAGTCGAAAGGACGACATGACGCTGTGTTTGTCCTCTGGACAAACTCCAAAGGACTTTTGTCCTTTGGACTTCGTGCAAAAGACGTTTTGTCATAAATATGAACCAGCCTTAAAAGTTTTTTCTCCAGTTTATTCTTGTCCCTCTCCGGATGAATCTTTTCTTGAACCAATCTACCAAAGTATGCGTTTATGGATTGTGTAAAATATAAAATAGGTTCATTTGTACCTTACTTACGTGTACTACGTGTACTCATCTTACTCGTGGAATATAAAAAGCTTTTTTAGTTTACAAAAACACTTATATCAAATATTTACAATTCCATGTTGATCAAAATGTGTGATTTGAATTTTGATACAATGTAGTTAAAAAACTTATCAGACCTTTTACATTTTTCTTTAATTATTTCGTCAAACAACTTTTTTTTAATTTTCATTTATTTAAACCAGAAAAGATTTTAATATCTATATACGAGAAAGCGGTGTGGTGTACTTGAAAAATTTTCTTTAGATGATTTCTATTTTTTTAATTTCTGCTTTGAACTTTTTGTTTTCTGTTTGACATAATGGCCGGTAATGCAATTGTAACAATATGATAATCACAAAATATTATTGTTTCTTTAATATTTTATAAGGTATTTATTATATTTTTTTCCTCACAATGTGCTAAGTCAGGGCATTTTTATTAGTTTTATCTCGCCTACGTTAGTGTTTGCTATAAAATATTTTTTGTTTTTGTTATTTTTGGTGTATTTTTTGTTTCTTCTGTTATTTTAGCTATTTGTGCAGTATTACTCGTTTTTGTAGTATTTATACTCTTTTCTACCTGTTTTCTTATGAAAAAATATAATATAATAGATATTTGGTGAATATATTTGATAATAATGCGAAACAGAAAAAAAAATTTAAAAAATAATTTTGATTTAAAACATTTACTTTTTATTATGGTTGAATTATATATGGCTGACGCTGAAAATTAAAATGCAGACATGAGGGGACCAATTAAAATTGTGCGGTAATGATATTTAAAAAAAACAAATAAGAACGGAGAATTTTTTTAATTACATCTTTTCACAAAATATACAAAAATTAACCAACTTTAGCCCTTAAAAAATTTGCATTTAGGTTATAAATTAAGTAATTTGATAAATAATTATTTAAATACAGTTTTTAATCTTTGTTATTAATCCACTTTAGTGGAAAAATTTTTAATGTTTTTGTTGTTAAATAGTCGATTCAATAATGCAAATATCGCGGTCAGCTAGATTTTATTTGCCTATATTAGAATATACACATATGTTTTAAACCTAAAATGTTTGAAAGAAACTTTTTCACATTTCGTATTGTTTAACAAATTCGCTGATATTCTTTTTTTATTATTTATTTTTAGTTTAATTTATTTCAGTTCAAATTATTTTAGTTTGTAGAAAAGAAAATTATAAAAAAAATTTAAGTTTATATAATATTTATATCTTGATTACCCGGTATTGTCTATAACAGGTTTGCGCATTATTATGGTTGAGTAAACACATAGTAGTTAAACCGCTCATTTTTTATTTAACATGTAAATATATCCGGCATCCAGCACGAAAATTACTGTAAAACCGCACAGCACGGCGTAATTATAGTAAATATCGTGCTGAATGCCGGATATACTAACATGATGAGCGGTTTTTAACTACGCCGCGTCAATATCTAGCTGACTTCGTAAATTAGTATGCAGACATGAGCGGACTAATTGAAATTGTGCGGTTATGACGTTTTAAAAAAAACACAGAAAAACGCAGAATAATTTTTATTTCCACTTTTTTACAAAATATACAAAAATTAACTGACTTTAGCCTTTAAAAAATTTGCATTTGGGTTTCAAATTGAGTAATTTGATAAATAATTATTAAAATACGGGTTTTTTATCTTTATTATTAAATCGCTCATTAAAACTATTGAATGGTTTTGTGGTTAATAGCAAAAACAAAAAGTTTTAGTGCGAAAAGAAAGGAAATTTTTGAAAAACCCCAGAAAAAATATTTACACCTTTAAGTTAAAGAATAAATTAAAAATAATTAATAAAAAAATTAAAAATAAACAGAAGGCCTAAATAATTAGAACAAGTATAATAGTATAACCAAAAACAAAAACAAGTTACACGTTTCTGCGCTTCTCTGGACGTGTAATGGACAAATAAGTAAAATAGTTGCGCGTCATCACTACTTATTTTACAACTAGAAACAAGCTGAATTTTTTTATAAAACAATTATTAGCAAAATGTTTAAAAATTTTAAGTGAAGAATGAAAAAGCATAATGTGCATAAAAGTTTAAATTTAAATTAATTTTGGCAGCAATAGTCGATTAAAAAAAATTTTTAATAAATAGTCGATTTAATACTAAAATCATCGAGGTCAGCTAGATTTTATTTGCCTATAATGCTTAATTTGTGAAACGAGGAATTTTCAAAGGAGGGGCTTCACAGAAAGGTGTTTAGTTTTTTTTACAAAGAATTATTACAATTTCTTAAAACAAATTGTTAATGTATTTGTTCCTCGTAAATTTTCCTTTCAAAAACGTCCAGATAAAAATTAGATTCAAGGTATACTGCTCTTTTAAATAAAAAATATACACGTCAGGATTTTAAGGACCCTCAAATGTCATATATCGGGCTCACGTCATATAGGTTTTGCTCTGTGGGAATGGTTGTGGGAGGAGCTAATAAAATCACTTTTAGCCAATTAGTGCTTGGGAAAATCAATTTTAGCCAATTAATCTCAAATAGATGAAAAATCTTCTTCTTTTTGATAAGCACTTATTGGCTAAAAGCGATTCTATAACGTAATAACTCTCTAAAGAGTATTAACACTAAACCATTTCTGTTTAAATAGGAAGATTTTGACTATCGTGTATATTATTGTTGCACTGCGTAGTAGACAAATGTATTTATAAATCTTTTATAATTTTGCTTGATTTTAAGGATTAAATTGCAATTAGTTTTTAAATGCATTTGCTTTTTAAACAAGCACCCTGTTTATAAATGCTCTTGACGTGTTATATGTGAATAAGAATAATTTTAAGATATTTATCTATAGACACATAAAAATTTTATAGGTTATATACAATTTGTCCGCTTTAATTCAAAAAATTTATTAATTTTCTAAAATTATAATATGTTTTTTATAAAAATATAATATAATATCATGCCGCTTAAAAATATAATATTTTTGGTTAAAAAGAAACTCCTTTTTGTCGGTGTTATTTCTATTTAAACAGTTTTTTCTTAATTTGTGAAATTTTTATGTGTTTATACCTAAAATTTATTTATTTTTAGAAGAAAATGATAATTCCCGGTGTTTTTGCAATTTCTTGTCAATGAAATGCCATTTTTACGGCAGAATGAGTCATACTCGAGGTGCTTAACAGTAAAGGCTGAGTGACAAGTGACACACCGAAGTGATAAGTGACAAGAATGTTAAAGGCTGGTTCATACTTATGACAAAACGTCCTTTGGACAAAGTCCAAAGGACAATTTTAGAAAAGCCAAAACGTCCTTTGGACTTTTTCCTTTGGACGGAGTATGAACGCTACTTAAAATTCGTCCTTTGGACAAAGTCCAAAGGACAATTTTAGAAAAGCCAAAACGTCCTTTGGACTTTTTCCTTTGGACGGAGTATGAACGCTACTTAAAATTCGTCCTTTCGACAAAGTCCAAAGAACAATTTAGAAAAGCCAAAACGTCCTTTGGACTTTTTCCTTTGGACGGAGTATGAACGCTACTTAAAATTCGTCCTTTGGACAAAGTCCAAAGAACAATTTTAGAAAAACCAAAACGTCCCTTGGACAAGCCAAAACGTCCTTTGGACTTTTTTCATTTGGAAGAAGTATGAATACTATTTAGAATTTGCCCTTTGGACAAAGTCCAAAGGACAAAATCCAAAGGGAAAAGTCCAAAGGACAAAAAGTATGAACACGTTGTCCTTTGGATTTTGTCCTTTGGATTTTGTACTTTATACAAAATCCAAAGGACGTTTTTACGCTGTATTTGTTTTTTGGACAAAGTCCAAAAGGATTTTGTCCTTTGGACTTTGTCCAAAGGACGTATTTTGTCATAAGTATAAACCAGCCTTAAAACGTCCTTTGTTGCTGCTGTGTGAACCTGTTGTCAATTGTCACTCTGCTGTGAACTAGGCCCAACAATTGGATCTCACTATGATGTAACTTTTGTAATTTTTTATAAGTACCATATGTGGAGTGTTCTAAAAATATTTTTAGAAGGATTTTTTTTACGTTTTTAATAAGTTTTTAACAAAAATTTAAGATAAAAATGATAACATGACTTTACTCCTTAATTTAATTATTTGCTAAATTAGCACAATATGTCGGAGTTACGGAGCTCTGATCCGAAGCTCCGGAACTCACAGCAATGGGATACACTACACACGTTAATGTAAAGCCATAGCTATGAGAAACAAGCAACAACTACATTTGTTTTACACTGTTTGTGACTCATTCTGTCATTGTGAGGGTGTAGTTTATCATCAAAATTCTATATTAACGTTTGTTAGTGTGTGGTAGTATTTTTTTGAGATGTGAACTGACAAATATTTTGTGGCACTCAAAAGCATTATCCTGTAATTAAATTCAAACAGTAATTGATGAAACAACTTAAAGCTTTATTTGGACACATTAAGGTCATTTGAATTCAGAATAAAATTTATTGAAACTGGTTTATCGTTATTCAATGCGTGTGAAAAAACCAAAATTTAAATATGGTTTATAACCCCAAAAATAACTTACACTTGTAACATTTTTATTTTTTTCCCGTTATTATGCACAAAATGTTTGTCAATTTTTGACTTGTTTGGCTATAATTTTTTTGCAACAACGTTTATTGTGATTCCTCCTAAATGGTTTAAGTTTTAGCTTTAAGTGAGCTTTTATTGCTCATATTTTATAAATATGTTCATTTTTTATCTACTCATCAAAAAAGTATTCACGGAAAGTTTTTCCTAGTTTTTTTAAAAATGATGACAATTTATTTTACTGTGTTGACTGTGACGCTTCTTTTTTGTGCTTGTTTATTTTAATTATAGAGATTTCTAAAATTATATTGAAAATGTTTTATAGCTATTGACCAGCTTAAACGACGTTCCATAACCAACGTTGACTAAAAAGTTTAATTTCATAATAAAAATTTAATTTAATTTAATTAAAATTTAAATAATATTTTGTAGAAATATTTTTCTCGCAAGAAATTTTATTTTGTACATTATTTTTTGTTAAATTGCTTATGGTTTTATTTTATTTTATAACAATTTTAAAAAAAATATGTAGAATGTCGGTTAAAAAATTGCTGTTTTTTTCACATCTTTTTTGTAATTTTTCTTTAATTATTTATACCTAAAATAACATTTTTATTTAAACATTTAATAGTGAATCTTGTGCCATAAAAATACTGTGCTGTCGCAGTATAAAATGTATTTAATCTTAATGAAAATCTGAATTTTAGTTTTTTGACTTTACTGTTAATGTTTGCTGTTTTGAAAGTACCGTATCTAAATAAATACTATAGAAAGGTTCGAGTTCTTAAAAAAACCGTATCAAATCAATAATATTTTATAATGTTATCAACATTCCTTTCATGGCATGGCTGTTAAGACCAGTACATTATACAAAAAGTGCCGGACGGTATGTTTTTATTCTGTTGAGTTTGTGGCGCAGTGGCAAAACTTCTGTTTCGCATAGTGAAAGTAACAAGATGGAGTCACGACTGAAACACACTATATTTTGATAGTATTGTTATGTATAGTAATTGGTTGCGCAGTTAGCGTCTGTCCAAAATAAAATAAATAGATGCACTTGCATATATATTGAATTTTTAAACTTAACAAATTTAAAAGATCTATGATTTAATATCCATTATCAATACGGTACGTATATTTAGAAAATTGTCAGTTTTATTACGTGTTTGTTTCTTAATGCTTTTTTATTCTGTTATTAATTGTTTTATTCTAGAGATCCCGTAGTACTTTATTATTGCAACATAATTTCAAAAATTTAATTTTTCAGTGGAAATACGTACCTCCTGGGTTAATTGACTATTTGGCAAGTAATAAAAAAACCATTCAGTTATTTATTTATTATGATATATTTTTGATATTTAATAGGTTATAATAAGAAAATACCAAAACTCCTTGTTTTTTAAAAAAATCACATCCTTTAAATTACTTTGTTTTTTGACTGTTTTCTTTTTTCTTACCAAAATAGTGCTATTATTGTCATTGAATACGTTGAGCAAGAATTTAGCAGAAACAATCAATTTGTTGTTTATTTTTCATATTGAATTATTTATGCTTTTATACTATTATTGTAAACTCTATGTCTTAATGATGTTGTCAATTTTCTAATAAAATGATTTCAATAAAATGGAAAAATTTTGCAGCAAGAACTATAGTCGTATAAATAAAAGCGTGCGTTAGGTGTACGCGCTTTTGCTTGTGCTCAAATATGAAGCTCCGGCCACTAAAAACAGAGAGATTTCAAGAGTTCGTGTTTCGTGCCTTTCGCTTTAATAACACGTTTTTACTAGTGATGTTCCTAATAGTCCTAATTTAAGGGGCGGAGCTCTGGAGTTTCCAAGGCCTTAATAGCCAGAGCGCCGGAAAATGATATTAAAGGGTAGGAATTTCACTAGTTCCTACCCTCCATTATCATCAACCAGTTGTGACAAATAGGAAACTTAAAACTAAAAAAATTTGAAGACGGCTGTGAGACAACTCCCGCTGCGTTGATGTTTCAGAAATAAATCGTCAAAAAAATTAGAGTTGGGCTAATGTCGCTGGCGCACCCTCTAATACGTCAGTCACTCACTCCCGCTGTGTTGATGTTTCAGAAATAAAACCCCAATAAAATTTAAGTCATAAAAGGTGACGGTGCCACGTCAACTACGTCAGTTAGTCAATCCCGCTGTTTTGATGTTTCAAAAATAAAACTCCAATAAAATAGGAGTCATAAAAGGTGATGGTGCCACGTCAAGCACGTCAGTGAAAGATTAAATCTGAAGATTAACGACCGAATTCCTTCATCTTTTTTTTTATCACAAAGCTAAAAATAGCTAAATGTTTCACATGCTTTCTGTCATGAACGCGCTTTATTCAACTGCGTACATCTGAGTGTGAAATTTAGCCTGCAAAAAAACGACCTTTGGTACAAAATATAATGTGTCTTTTCCCGCCTTACCGTAGTGTGATCGGCAGGCTTATGATTTGCGACCTCGGACACCCCTCCCCCTCTAAAATTTGGGGGTTCCAGCACTAAAAACGCAAAAATTGGGGTAATTGAGGTATATCCCAAAAAATTTTGGGACACCCTTTCAATTTCAGGGTCGTGTATAACCCCTCAAACCTGGAAGGCTGTCCACTTATAGATTCGGTCGTCCCGGTTAATGGAGATCAAGTTTTTTTAGCACTCCTTGGCTGAAAATGATTCTAAAGCACCATAATTACGTGGAGATATTTAACACTGGACGACTTTCGTTCAAATGGAAGGTTTTTGATCAGTGTGTTGTAACTTAAAGGTGCGGTACGGAGTGAAGTTTTTTGTCTTCAATTTTGATATTTTGTGAAAACCTTACCCCTGCCCTCAATAGCCCACAAAATTTTTTTCACCTTCAATAATAGCCTTGAAAAATGCTTTAAGAATGGAGCAGGAAAAACGGGCGATTTCTCCCCGGGCGTGTTTAGACAGAAAAAAAGCCCTTTCCCTTCCGTGACTGCTGGAGACTGCTGAAAAATCTGCGTTCGTATTTGTTTTTTTAAAACGTCATTACCGCAATTTGAATTGGTCCCCTCATGTCTGCATTCTAATTTTCAGCGTCAGCCAGATATAATTCAATTATAGTTAGTTAGTTAGTTGTGCACCCATAGTTGTCGAGTAAACGATTAACAGTCTGTAATTGTTGAATGCAGGCTGTTATACTCTTAATTTTAATTGTAATTATATATAAAACAACAATATGCTTTGCAAGGAAGTATGTTACAAACATTAAGGTATCGATTTCGCATTCACATAGTAATCCTTTGACCCGTCGAGAATAATTGATATTATTTCTTTTTTAAATTTAGGCTAATATTTTTGTTAAATTTCGTAAAATAACAAAATAATTGATCAAAATAGCGACGGAAAAACAATGAAATTAATTGTATTTCTGATTGTCTTTTACTAAAGTTAAAATTCTTCAGGCTGAAATTCAGGGCATAACCGCTCGCCATCAGAAAGACATAAAGAATGAACGCTTGAGAATAAAAATAATAAAAAAAACTTTTCAGAAATGATGTAACCAATTATTATTAAGTTACGTCAGGTGTTTCTCTCCACGTGATATTTTCTGATAAGTTGTGGCTCCTTTCCCCTTCTCTTTACAATATATAATTTCTTAGTTCTTACTACAACCAAGAATATATTCTTACTACAACTGATGTATTGCTTGGTTTAACGATGTTTTTTTCAATTATTGAAATAAATCTGCAAGTTAAATGGCAACCATTTTATTTCTATAAATATAATTTAACTCTGCACTGTATTTATGAATATACAAACAGTAGAATTCTACAATATGCAGTCCATTTTTACAAAATCAAACCAAACATCATAATATACAATAAAAAATTCTATTATAAGATAATTATGAAGATTTAAAATGCGTTAAAATATTAAGCACCCGTGATAGAGACAGCGTTGAAATGCACAAAACAATTTTATAAAAATTAAATGCATTGCAATTCATCAAAGCAAAACTAAAGAAAATATTAAAACACTTTACTCATTTTTAATAAGTTTACTCTTGTCGAGCAAATTAAACTTAACTTTTTCAAACAATTTTCTGGATTTTTTTAAATTTATAATGTCGATTTAACGATTAGTATCTGACATATTTTACGAAAAAGTGGTTTTAATTATTCTTTAAGTTTTCATAATACAATAATATTTATAGCAAAAAATACTTGGTAAAATTCGAACTTAGATTTCCTTTCTTCTGTTTCAAAGAAGTATTAAGTTTATAAACCAAACATTTTTTCCTGCATAAAAAATTTAATGTAAAATATTAGCATTCCCTCCGTACGTACATCTCATAAGATGTCTATTACACCTATACAAAACTCAAATAATTTCTTTTACAACAAGCGCACACTTTTGCAAGTGTTAAAATTAAATTTCCATAAACAACCAGCTTCTATAGTATCTTATCCTTCTGTGCTCCTTCATAAATACATCTTGTATTTCAACGAAAGTATTTTAAAAATATGGGTTTAAGCTTGCTGATGGCTCCCACGGTTTTATTTTTAATATGTCAGACGTATTTTACAGGTCAATCAATAAGGGCTCGGTTACCTAATTATAGAGCAAAGCTCAGCAGTTTCTTTTGATAAAAATTTTCGAAGTTACGGAGCACATAGTTGCGGATAGGAAAATCTTAATAATAAATAGTTATATAAGACTGCGCAAATGAACAATGTAAACATGATATAAAAAAACAAAATAACTAAACTACAAAAACATTATCGCGCTTTTTTGAGAATGCTTTAAACCAACGAGATATTCTACGTTTTATTAATAAATTTGTAAAAAATAGAACAAAAATATAAGGGGTTTCCCTTCCTGGGCTTCTCCGGAGCTCTGGAGCGTGATATTGGACGGTAGAAATATCACTGTTTTGTTTATATTTCGTCATTACTGAGGTCTGCGAAATAACAAGTCCTAATAGGCGCATAAAGCGCGTGTCTACGAATCTGTTTGCGTCTAAGAGGACAAGTAGTAGGGTAACTGACTTAAATTTGGTCATCCTTAATTTCGGCGACCCGCGATTATTTTTTCTATGCGGAAAATTAAAAAAAAATGTACTGCGTATGGCTAGATAGATCGTCAAGTCATATATATCTATCTTATAGTTTATTTCATAATTATGCGCATAGCAAAAATAATAAGCGGCATGACCAAAATTAAGGCTGGCAAAAGTTAAGTCAGTTACCCTATAAATATAATTATATTAATTTACAATTGCATTGATTTTATACTACTAAACTTAACTTATTCAGCTGCAAAAATGACCAATTTTATAAACTTGCTGTAGGGTTAAAAAAACATAGTTAAACCGAGCGATACCGTTGTAGTAAGAATATATTCTTGGTTGTAGTAAGAACTAAAGATGAATTCTATCAGGGTGAAAATGAGTAGGTGGTAAAGTAGCCACTCATTTATTGAGAAAATATCACGTGGAGAGAAACACCTGACGTAACTTAATAATAATTGGTTACATCATTTCTGAAAAGTTTTTTTTATTATTTTTATTCTCAAGCGTTCATTCTTTATGTCTTTCTGATGGCGAGCGGTTATGCCCTGAATTTCAGCCTGAAGAACTTTAACTTTAAGTAAAAGTAGATCAGAAATACAAATTAATTTCATTGTTTTTCCGTCGCTATTTTGATCAAATCATATTCCTGTTATTTTACGAAATTCAACAAAAATATTAGCCTAAATTTAAAAGAGAAATAATATCATACATTATCTCTCGACGGGTCAAAGGTATTACTGTGTGAATGCGAAATCGATACCTTAGTGTTCCTGTACACATACTTCCTTGCAAAGCATATTGTTGTTTTATATATAATTACAATTAAAATTAAGAGTATAACAGCCTAAGCACTCAACAATTACAGACTGTTAATCGTTTACTCGAAAACAATATGGGTGCACAACTGACTAACTAACTATAATTGAATTATATCTGGCTGACGCTGAAAATTAGAATGCAGACATGAGGGGACCAATTCAAATTGCGGTAATGATGTTTTAAAAAAACAAATACGAACTCAGATTTTTCAGCAGTACTCGCCAGCAGTCACGGAAGGGAAAGGGCTTTTTTTCTGTCTAAACACTGCCGGAGAGAAATCACCCGTTTTTCCTGCTCTATTCTTAAAGCATTTTTCAAGGCTATTATTGAAGGTGAAAAAAATCTTGTGGGCTATTGAGGGCAGGGGTAAGGTTTTCACAAAATATTATCAAAATCGAAGACAAAAAACTTCACTCCGTACCGCACCTTTAAGTTACAACACACTGATCAAAAACCTTCCATTTGAACGGAAGTCGTCCAGTGTTAAATATCTCCACGTAATTATGGTGCTTTAGAATCATTTTCAGCCAAGGAGTGCTAAAAAAAACTTGATCTCCATTAACCGGGACGACCGAACCTATAAGTGGACAGCCTCCCAGATTTGAGGGGTTATACACGACCCTGAAATTGAAAGGGTGTCCCAAAATTTTTTGGGATATACCTCAATTACCCCATTTTTTGCGTTTTTAGTGCTGGAACCCCCAAATTTTAGAGGGGGGGGTGTCCGAGGTCGCAAACCATAAGGTTGCCGATCACACTACGGTAAGGCGGGAAAAGACACATTATATTTTGTACCAAAGGTCGTTTTTTTTGCCGGCTAAATTTCACACTCAGATGTACGCAGTTGAATAAAGCGCGTTCATGACAGAAAGCATGTGAAACATTTAGCTATTTTTAGCGTTGTGATAAAAAAAAGATGAAGGAATTCGGTCGTCCCGGTTAATGGAGATCAAGTTTTTTTTAGCACTCCTTGGCTGAAAATGATTCTAAAGCACCATAATTACGTGGAGATATTTAACACTGGACGACTTCCGTTCAAATGGAAGGTTTTTGATCAGTGTGTTGTAACTTAAAGGTGCGGTACGGAGTGAAGTTTTTTGTCTTCGATTTTGATAATATTTTGTGAAAACCTTACCCCTGCCCTCAATAGCCCACAAAATTTTTTTCACCTTCAATAATAGCCTTGAAAAATGCTTTAAGAATAGAGCAGGAAAAACGGGCGATTTCTCCCCGGGCGTGTTTAGACAGAAAAAAAGCCCTTTCCCTTCCGTGACTGCTGGAGACTGCTGAAAAATCTGCGTTCGTATTTGTTTTTTTAAAACGTCATTACCGCAATTTGAATTGGTCCCCTCATGTCTGCATTCTAATTTTCAGCGTCAGCCAGATATAATTCAATTATAGTTAGTTAGTTAGTTGTGCACCCATAGTTGTCGAGTAAACGATTAATAGTCTGTAATTGTTGAATGCAGGCTGTTATACTCTTAATTTTAATTGTAATTATATATAAAACAACAATATGCTTTGCAAGGAAGTATGTTACAAACATTAAGGTATCGATTTCGCATTAGCAGTAATCCTTTGACCCGTCAAGAATAATTGATATTATTTCTTTTTTAAATTTAGGCTAATATTTTTGTTAAATTTCGTAAAATAACAAATAATTGATCAAAATAGCGACGGAAAAACAATGAAATTAATTGTATTTCTGATTTTTTTTTACAAAATTTAAAATTCTTCAGGCTGAAATTCAGGGGCGTAACCGCTTGCAGTAAAAAAGACATAAAGAATGAACACTTGAGAATAAAAATAATAAAAAAACTTTTCAGAAAATGATATTAACCAATTATTATTAAGTTACGTTAGGTGTCTTATTTTCTCCACGTGATATTTTCTCAATATAATGACTAGCTACTTTACCACCTTCTGCATTTTCAGCCTGATAAAATTCATCTTTAGTTGTTGCTCAACCGAGAATATTCTTACTACAACTGATGTATTGCTTGGTTTAACGAATATTTTTAACCCTACAGCAAGTTTATAAAAATTGGTCGTTTTTGCAGCTGAATAAGTTAAGATTTTCATAATACAAAATCAATGCAATTGTAAATTAATATATTGATTTGTATTTATAGGGTACATATGGCTTAACTTTTTGCCAGCCTTAATTTTGGTCATGCCGCTTATTATTTTTGCTATGCGCATAATTATGAAAATAAACTATAAGATAGATATATAGACTTGACAATCTCTGTCACCATTACGCAGTACATTTTTTTAATTTTCCGCATGAAAAAAATAATCGCGGGTCGCCGAAATTAAGAGATCAACCAAATTTGAGTCAGTTACCCTACTCTGTCCTCTTAGAGGGACAGGATCATAAACACGCGCTTTATGCCTATTAGGACTTGTTATTTCGCAGACCTCATGACGAAATATAAACAAAACAGTGATATTTCTACCGTCCCGATGCCTCGCGCTCCAGAGCTCTCCGGAGAGCGCAGGAAGGGAAACCCCTATATTTTTGTTCTATTTTACGAATTTATTAATAAAACGTCAATGTGCGTTGGTTTAAAGTTGCGTTCTCGAGAGCGCGATAATGTTTTTGTAGTGTAGTTATTTTGTTTTTTTATATCATGTTTTTCATTGTTCGTTCGGCATCTTGTGACTCTCTTATTAAGATTTTCCCTATCCGCAACTTTTGTGCTCCGCACAACTTCGAAAATTTTTAGCAAAAGAAAACTGCTGAGCTTTTCTTTTTAAATTAGGTTAACCAACCCTATTGGTTGACCTGTAAAATACGTCTGACATATTAATTAAAACTACATCAGAAGCCATCCGGCAACTTTAAACCCATATTTTTAGAAAATACTTTTTTCGTTGAAATACGGGGCAATGTTCTAGTGAAGAGGACACAGAAGGATAAGATTGTATAGAAGCTGGTTGTTTATGGAAATTTAATTTTAACACTTCAAAAGTGTCGGCTTGTTGTAAAAGAAATTATTTGAGTTTTGTATAGGTGTAATAGACATCTTATGAGATGTACGTACGGAGGGAATGCTAATATTTTACATTAAATTTTTATGCAAAAAATGTTGATTTATAAACTTACTACTATTGAAACAGAAGAAAGTACAAATTTTACCAAGTATTTTTTGCTATAAATATTGTATTATGAAAACTTAAAGAAATAATTAAAAACCACTTTTTGCGTAAAATATGTCGGATACTAATGCCTTAAATCGACATTATAAATTTAAAAAAATGCAGAAAATTGTTGAAAAAGTTAAGTTTGATTTGCTAAAAACAAGGTAAACTTCCTAAAAAATGAGTAAAGTGTTTTAATATTTTCTTTTAGTTTTGCTTTGATGAATTGCAATGCATTTAATTTTTATAAAATTGTTTTTTGTGCATTTCAACGCTGTCTCTGTAGCGGGTGCTTAATATTTTAACGCATTTTAAATCTTCATAATTATCTTATAATAGAATTTTTATTGTATATTATGATGTTTGGTTTGATTTTGTAAAATAGAAAAAATATATTGTAGAATTCTCCTGTTTGTATATTCATAAATACAGTGCAGAGTTAAATTATATTTTATAGAAATGATGGTTAGTTTGACTACAGATTTATTTTTAAATAATTGAAAACATCGTTAAACCAAGCAATACATCAGTTGTAGTAAGAATATATTCTTGGTTGTAGTA
>JASAMX010013345.1:0-13571 GCA_030248175.1 Microlaimidae sp. YZB2_3 | reverse complement strand
ACCCCCCTAGCTTTTTGACCGTGTTCATCTATGATTGTGACGATAATTTTTTAAGAAAAATGAATGTCAAAAATTGAATGAGAAGAAAAACATCTGCCGTCAAAATCTAACTGTGGTGTGCTACCTTAAGTCCCAAGACAAAACGCTTAAGTCTTAAGTTTTAAGCCATAAGCGGCAAGTCAAAGCTGTGAACTGCCCTTAACACACAGCACGTCAGTCAATAACGTACTAAGCTTGTCAGTTCAAGTACCGTGTCGCTCCTTGCTCTGCCAAAGCCTAGAAAAGCGAATTGCTTCGCATTCTTTCTGTCCCAAACTTGATTTATTCGGCTTCATATCTGGACGTCAAGTTGTGTAATGTTGATTCATTGTTCAGCAAAGCGCACAGCATAATATTACAGACCTGTGCACGATCTGAAAATGCTTCCCGGAATATTAGCGAGCGGCTGCCCCTCCCGTTTTATGCCCCCCGCTAAAAATAAAAAAGTACTCAAAAATTATGGCGCCATGTTGAACTTATTATGACGCCATTTTTGCGATATTTTTGCAGTTTAAGCCTATTAAAATGCTTTTTAAGCCATAAAATGTCTTCATTATCGCGTTTTCGTCTTTTTTTCTCTTTCCTTCCTGCTTTCACCCCGTTTTATTGCCCCCACCCGCGTTTTAAAAAAATGCCCCTTCCCAGTTTCCCTTCATTTTGCAATTGCCCTTCCCCAAAATAAAACCCGGGCGGGGGGGGGGGGAGTGCACAGGTGACACCCTAATACAAAATAGATCAAAGTAATGAGCTGCCCAAAACTTCTCACTACAACCTAAATTAATTGGAATTCGCGAAAAATAAGACGTAAACAATTTTTTTATAACTTCACTTTTTAAGTTACAATAAAAATACAAAAATTACAGTTTAAAATAATTACCTTTTTTGTTCATGCAGCAAACTAAACAGAGAACCGCCTGCGATATATTCTGTTACAATAGCAAATTGCTAAAAACAATATAAACTTCCAACTTAAAAAAATATTATTTCTTTTTAAAATTACAAAATTCCCATAGAATTACAAAACATTAATAATTAAAATTGCTATAAATGGAAAACTAAAAAAGATTATTTTTCATGGCTAAATGTATTGCAACCACCAAAAAACCTATATTTTTTAAAAAACATACCAACAAATGACTTTCGTCGTCTATATTTTTCTTCCTCTTACTTTTTCTGATCGCGCTACGATAATCTGATTCATTTACTCAATATTTTTAAATTTAATAACAACCGCCAATTTTTTTAATTTAACTATTCTACGAATTAAAAGCAACACCTTTTATCTTTTAAACTTGCGTATAATTATACAATGTTCATAATACGAAACTAAAATTTTTTTACAAAAAAAAGGTTTAAAGTAAACAAATACGGACTTACACTAGGGTCGTCTAAGCACGCTCCAACAAAATTGATCACGAAAGGACTTTTCATTCTGCACAAAATTGACACTTCACGACAAAACATATCTACGTCCGACTTAGCGCCAAACGCGCCGGTTCTATATCTATAAAGATAACAATTATTATATACCACAATTAAAAATATACACCGTAAAAACTCTTGAAACTTATGCTCGAGTAGAGGGGAGAATAATGCAGAAGGTAGGTTTCTCCATAAGCTCAAAATTTTGCACCTTTTAAAAAGGCCAAGTTTCTATTTTTTTTAAAGACTATTATTCTCCAAATTAATACTAACGATAACTACAGCTCCTGGAGCTCCAAAAAATTATTTAATAAAAAAAATAAGCAGAAACCTTTTTATTGCAACAGTTTGCGTTTTATAGACTCCTTTGTAGACTTTCCCGAAAGAACCAGCGCCCACCGCTTCCTGGAAGTCTATATCCGCCAGGCAGATGTGAAAGGAGGTAGGGAGCGTTGAGCGCAGAACCAAAATTTCCGCCTTTTCTTTTGTGATACTACGCAATTTTCCCAAAGGCGATGGAAGCGGAGCGTAACTTCCATCTCCTAAAAATATAATATAATATTACTTATTATTTACTTCTTTTCTTAAACAATAATTATTTTTTATTACACCAAAAATTGGGAGTACGTAAAAAGAGGTGCCGAAGTATATTTTTAAAACAACATACTTTGGGAATCGTCTATTAGAATCAGCACTACGCAGATAAGCTATTACAATGTCAGATTTCGCCTATCAATTTTATGAATTGATATAAGAATAGAAAAATGACCACACCACGCCCGTGTGATAAGAAAAAAAGGACATTTAAATTAGGTGCACACCGGAGACCGCAGCAACAATGACGGTGTAATGATGTAAACGCGCGGGGAATACGACACTTTTCACTCCGGTGTGAACCACAGCCCTAATAAAGAACTTTAAAAAAACCCACCGGAGCTGTACTCGCTGCACACGTCCGAATCTTGCCGTTTGAAGTGCTTGAGGAATGCCACTATATGGTCGTGGCCTTTCTCGTACGCCCAGATCAGGGGGGTCTGCTGGTCCTCCGGGTGGCTGAGGGTGGAGCTACGGGAACTGGTCAGACTACTGGTGGCCACCGGGAGGGAGGCCTGCTTCCAGTCCGCCATCGGACTTATCGGGGCGCCTAAATATATACTGCTTTTTTGTAATTTAAAAGCGGTTGGAGCCGTGGCGCAATGACAAGACTCTAGTCCATAGATGTTTTTGGTCAGGTTCGCTAGGGGGGGGTCCATCCCCGGCTGGAAAGCCAAAATTTTTTAGGGGGGTCCAGCCAGGGGGGTCCGGACCGCCTGATTTTTTAGGGGGGTCGACCCCGGGTGCAAGAGTTCAAATTTAGAGGGGGGAAGCGTCATGGGGGTCCAATTTTTTAACAAAGTTTGGGGGGGACCCCTCGGTCCCCCCTAAAAAACTTTTTAAAAGGACCCCCTTAATCGAGTTTAAGTGCAATTCTATGACCCCTACACATTTCAACGTTGTATTTTAACTATTTACAACTACAGTTTAACACTCGATCACTTAATTCAACCCGTTTTTACCTACAGCAATATGTGTGCCGAAATTACACTTTTATTTTATAATGATTGCTCACCACAGACGCAACGTAGAACCACGGGGACTCAAAATTCGGAAAATAAACTAAATTTTACCTGGACAGTTTAATTTTTAAACCAATTTATTGCGTAATCATGAAATGCCCATGTTCTAAAAACGAGGACCAATTTTATGTTTTAAAAATCCTACAATTTCACATGAAAATATCATAACATAACAAATAAAAAAGTTCACGACAGTCATCTACATATAATTAGCTCTCATTTGAGCTATCAAACGTCGTATTCCGTCCAGGATTATCAAAGATATAGTCCAAAATCAAAAATGCCCAAATTGGAAAAGTGGCGAAATTAAATGCACTATCCTATTTTGATGATAAAATTTTTGTGGGCTATTGGGGCAGGGGTAAGGTTTGTACAAAAAACCATCAAAATCAAAGACAAAAATTTTAACTCCGCACGGCACCTTTAAGCCTGAAAGATTGATTCCCGGCGGGGACAATCCATTGAAGATGTGGTTATGGGTGGAATTTGCATTTGGTTATTATGATATTAATTGTGTCTGTTCGGCCTTGCATATTCGCCTGTAAGCGAAATAAAAATAACTTTCAAATTCGGCGCTGCAACATTTTTGAATTGTTAAAAAAAATTATAGCAAATCTGATATTCAAAATAAACTTTAAAAAGTATAAACTTTAAAAACTAAACTAAAGTACATATTGACTTCAACTTCCTTTCAATTTGGAATTACCCCGGAGACAAAATTAAGGGTTTCAAAAATTCAAAGTAGGTACTAAAAAAACCTCTTCTATTTAATTACCCCGGAGACAAAATTAAGGGTTTCAAAAATTCAAAGTACTAAAAAAACCTCTTCTACCTCTTCTATTTAAACCCTAAAAAAACACAAAAATTAAGAAAATTTACATTTTAAAATTTTTAAGGTATACCTCCAATCCAAATCCTGGATGCATTTTACGTCCACCTCTGGGGCCAACCAGATTTTTTTGTTTCGGCCCGCCGAATGGTCGGATGGTGGCCGCTGGGCCGGTTATATGACTGATAAAGACCTACGGGCATAGGTGGACAGGAGGGGGGGTTATATCCCCCAAAAATCCCGATTATAGCCGACACCCCCATAACATTTGGGGGTACCCCGGTCACCCCCCTAAAATTTTGGGGGTCCCAGTACTAAAAACGCTAAAAATGGGGTAGAGGTATACCCTAAAAAATTTTTTGGGACACCCCCCTAATTTCCGGGGTCAATTATATCCCACTCCCCAAAATCCGGGAGGCTGCCCAGCCCACCAATGTCTACGGGTGTAGGAAAGTTTGAACCAAACTTAATAGTCTCATAATATAATTCAAGTTGGAAGCATAGATGTTTTTGGTCGGGTCCGCTAGGGGGGGGGGGGGGGGGGTCCACCCCCGGGTGGAAGGCCAAAATTTTTTAGGGGGGGGGGGGTCCAGGGGGGGTCCGGACCCCCCTGGCTTTTTAGGGGGGGTCGACCCCGGGTGCGAGATTTCAAATTTAGGGGGGGGGTCAGGGGGGTCCAATTTTTCAGCAAAATTTTTTAAACTCAATAATTTAAGTGTTTTTAGGTCTAATATTGAATTTTATGTATTAAAACAGCCTATTTAGGCCTAAAAAGTGTATTTAAACACTGTTTTTAACTAAAAACCTGTGTTTTTGACAGTAAATAAAAAAATATACTTCCAAATTGGTCGGGAGGGGGGGAGGGGGGTCCAGCCTTCCAGGGGGGGGGGTAGGTCGAACCGCTCTCGAGCTTGAGGGGGGGAGGGGGGGGGCCCCCTGGATTTTTTCCAGGGGGGGGGTCCAAAATTTTGGCTCTAGGGGGGGGTGCACCCCTCTGTCCCCCCCCAAAAACATCTATGGTTGGAAGGAGGGAGATAATCGCCCGAATAAAAAGTGCAGTGTTTGTTTATCATTGGTGGCAAAAAGAGAAATGTTAGCGGAGAGCTGACCATACTCCCAGATCGCCAGATCCCAGAGCCTGCCAATCTAGAATTTTCCCTCAATTATTAATGTTGCTTAATAATTAATCAAACCTTCAGTAGATCGGGCAGTCAATGTGGGGTCAGCACCGTTTTCCATCAGGAATTGAACCACACGCACGTGACCATGAAAACAACCGGAATGCAATGCTAAAAAGATTAATACTAGCGTTAGACAAAGACTGTTACTTTTATGTTAGGTAGACAAAATATTACCGAGTTAGAAATTGCAAGATTTCAGAATTTTAGCCTTAATTTTAAATTTTTATTTTATATGCCCCTGTTATACTCTTTCTCATTTCTATGCCAGAAGGAGTTACAATCTGTAGAAAACATACAAAACCTAAAACACTGTGACTTTTAAAAATTAAAATCACATACAGATACAGCAAGATGATAAGTCATCGTGATCCCATTCTATATACTCATGATTTAAACTATAGGTAAAATTGTCGTAGCTGTAATTCTCGCCTTTTGCAACCTCCAATAATAGCTCAGCATTGTTTTTCGTCCACAAAATAAACTAATCAACATAATAAAAGCGGAATTATTGTTGTGTTTCGTGTTTCGGCCCAATTAACTTTTTGTTCGTGCGATGAAATCGGAAATGGATTTACATTCCAACAATTATGCACTTTTTTCGGCGGGCGTGAACCAGTGCGAAATGGTTTACACTGTTAAATTATTACAAGAAACCAATATACGGTAGTACGGTAGCAATTATGCAATTTAATAAGTGGCAAAAAATAAACTACGCCCGTTTTGGCAACTGCGAGTATTTTACCTATAATTCTGTCCTAGAATCTTCTTCTTCTTCTTAAAAAAAATCTTCCCGAACCTTTTCCTTGTAGCTATATTATCAAATAACTTTACCAGTGTGTCCGTCTTGACCCTGATAATTTATGTCCACTCCCGGCTGTTTAAGTAGAAAAGCGATGAGTTCAATGCTTTTTCCAGACGTACAAGCTGCGTGCAGAGGCGTTTCTGAGAATACATTTTCTTTCACCAAACTTTGAGAACCGGTTTTTTGCAATATTCTTTTAGCTACTTCTAAAAAGATTAAGATGTTAATGAAGTAATAATAAAAAAACTTTGCGTGAATAATTTCCTCGCGCTTACATTTTTTTTTAATTTTTATCCTCGCTTTTTTAGGTTTATAATAAATTAGCGTGCTCAAAACAAAAAAATATCAAAGTAAATTAAATTCGGTAAAAACTGGTTTTTTAGCCAAAAATGGCAACCATAATTCGAGATATTGTCCCATTCCCATCTCTGATCTGAGTAAAGATCATTTTAAAGTTTGATACTAAAACAAATTTCAGCTTTCAGACAGATTTTGTACGCCTTCTTCGATTAAAAAAATATTATCTTGTAAAATAATACCCGAATTTTAAAAAATCACGTACCTTCCATTTGAACACCATAACATTAAAACGCAAAATGTATTAATGCTAATAATACTAAATTACTGTAAAAGCAAACCTAATTTTCCAGCGTAGGCCGCCATGTGCAGAGGTGTATCCCCGTACATATTCCCATCGTGAGCTCTCGAACACGTCGAATCGTGACCGCACACTTCCGGTGGGTTTCTATAAAAAGACTCAACATTCTTCTTACCAGTTGTCTTTACTATGAAACAATAAGTCAAAAGCGTCGTTAAATACTTGTAACTGTGACTTTTTTATATTTTAACGCACAAATGATACGAACAAAATGAGTCAGATTTATGTTGATGTTAATTGTGACTTTTTGTGTCACAGTAACAACACAGTGTCCAGTTAAAAATAATCACGCGTCTTTTATTAAAATTATACACACCAGAGAAATGCCTTTTGGAGATTTCCCAAGCAGGGGTAAGGAACGGCATAGGTGGTCAGCGGGAAAAGGGGGGGGGGTTGGGGGTTATACCCCACCCCCCAAAAAAAACCCGATTAAAGCCGAAACTTCCCTTCTAAAATTTGGGGGTATCAAAGACACCTCCCCCAAGGGTGTAGCCAGGGGGGTTATGGGGGTTATAGTAACCCTCCTTTTGGGCTGGCTGAGGTAAAAATTTGGGGGTCCTAAGAGAACAAATTTAAAAAAATTTTCTCGAGCTTCGCTCCGCTCAGCGCTCGACACTTATATACCTTTTTACAACTTTTAAGTAGGTTTTAATGAATTTCAAAGACCATTTTTGACAATTTTTTCGTGCTGTCACACGATTTTTAATCTTATACCCTTTTAAACCTAAAATTTTTCAAGTTTAACTTCAAAAAACAATGCAAATAACAGCAAAAAGAATCATTCAGCGCGAAGCGCGAAATTTTTTTAACCTTTTTAATGTCTTTTTTACGGTATTTTAAAAATTTGGAGTACAACCTCCTACAACCCTCCCCCCTTTCAAATAATTTGAATGGAGTACAACCCCCTTTTCAAAATCCTGGCTACGCCCCTGCCCCTCCCCTAAAATTTGGGGGTCCCAGTACTAAAAACGCTAAAAATGGGCTATTTTTAAGGTATACCCAAAAAAATTTTAGGACACCCCCCGAATTTCGCGGGTCGGGTATACCTCCCCCCACCTATGGGGCTGTCCACCTATGAGGAACGGGATGCATTCTTTTCAAATTGGGAATGAGTAAAAAAAGGAGTCGAATAAAAGGACAAAAAAAATGAAACGCGTAAAGTTAAATTTTTCGATTATTTTTATTGTTTTTTTAAATTTTCGAGCAGGAAATGAGAAAGTTTCATTTGACATTAAAACGCGGAGTGAATAAGAAGGTGCACAATCATATGGGCGGTGTCTGGGATTTTGGAGGAGTATAATACCCGAGCCGCCAAATTTAGGGGAATTTGGGCTCTCCCAAAACAAGTCGAAGTATACCCTAAATACCACATTTTTAGCATTTTTGGTACTAGAACATCCAAATTTTAAGGGTGGGGTTTCCGGGGTATTAAGGGGTGTCGACAGTTTTCCAAATTTTTAGAGGGGTAAAACGTATAACCCCCCTTCCTCAACCGCCCTATCTGTCCACCTATGGGCAGAACCATTAATAAAGCAGGGAGGATTTAGTGAATTTTTTCTTTTAAAAATATATAAAAATCTAAATACTGAATATCTGACTAGAATACCCTACTAGAAAAAGTTTATTTTTCTATTCTCAAGAAAAATAACAAACCTGAACGTCCCGTGAAAGAGCAACGAATCGATCAAAGAAGAATAGCCCGCTTTAGCGCAAAAATGCAAAGATGTATTTCCTTCGTCATCCGCCAAATGTGCTGAAACATGTCATATTTCCTTTAAACTTTATTTTACAAAAGTTTTAATGAAAATTTGTTACAGAAGCGTACTTAGAGAAGGAGACATCCCATTCTGCCTCATCATAATTCGCAAAAACGGAATTCGTAAGTAAAAAACCCTTACGGTTTTTTAAGTATTTCTTGTTTATACAAATTTAGCTGTTAAGACGAGTTTTATTTTCTTAAGGTACACTTGGAAATCATCTTCTCATATTTAATGAATAAATTCCAAGTAAGCTTAAAGGTTAAAAAGTGAACAGGTGTAATATAAGCTGAAATTTTTAAGGCTTTGCTCTGTTACGACACAATGTAGAGTTATTGTTTAGTTATTATGACAAAAGAACTTACCATTAGCCCCGTGTTGCAAGAGAAGTTTAACAATGGGTGCAAATCCTTTGGAAGACGCCAGGTGCAAAGCACGATCTTGCACGCTTCCGCTTTGATTCAAATCCACGGAGCAATCGATTAAATATTTAATCACCTAAATTTACCGTTATTATTATTTTTAAAAACATTATATTTTACGCATTTTTAGACCCGTTAACGATCCTGCGATGCTTCCCCTATCGCTTTATTAGTGATTAAGCCCACCCCGTTTTGTTTTCCCCACCCCCCCTCCCCGCTTTTCTTAAAAAAATAAAAAAATATTTGTCATTTTTTTGTTTTTTACAATTTTAACTATATTAGCAAGAAGCGAAGCCATTTTAAACTAAGTTTAACTTAAAATTTTAATTTTTTGCTTTTTTTTTATTTTTTTGCCTCTTTTTGAGAATTCCCGGAAGGGAAGCGCAGAGCACAGATTTGCATTGTAAAAGTTATTAAAATTTTGATTGACTATTATATGTGTTGATTTAAGGGTATAATCAATGACCACATAGGTGTTTTTGGTCGGGTCCGCTAGGGGGGGTCCACCCCCGGGTGGAAGGCAAAAATTTTTTTTGGGGGGGGGGGGCCAGGAGACTCCGGCCGGACCCCCCTGGCTTTTTAGGGGGGGTCGACCCCGGGTGCGAGATTTCAAATTTAGGGGGGGGGTCAGGGGGGGTCCAATTTTTTAGCAAAATTTTTTTAACTCAATAATTTAAGTGTTTTTAGGTTTAATATTGAATTTTATGTATTAAAACAGCCTACTTAGGCCTAAAAAGTGTATTTAAACGCTGTTCTTAACTAAAAAACGTGTTTTTTTATTAAATAAAAAATTATACTTTTACATTGGTCGGGAGGGAGGAGAGGGTCAGCCTTGCAAGGGGGGGGGGTCAGGCCGAACCGCTCTCGAGCTTTGTGGGGGAGGGGGGGCCCCCCTGAATTTTTTCTAGGGGGGGGGGGGGGTCCAAAATTTTGGCTCTAGGAGGGTGCACCCCTCTGTCCCCCCCTAAAAACACCTATGAATGACCACCAAAATTATTATTTTTAGCATTTTTGCAAAAGCAAGAAATCACCCCAATAATTTGGATGGGGTATCTCCCAAAGAATCCATTTTTATCGTTTTTTACTGGAGCCCCAAGTTTTGTTGTTTTTTTAGGGGGGAGGGATGTGGCATAGGTACGTGGGCAACCTCTAAGATTTTTGGGGGTATACCCGACGCCTCAAATTTGAGTATATCAAAAAAAACATATTTAAGTATATACTCTACATACTCCATTTTTAGCAGTTTTTAGAACTGGGTGGGAACCCCCCCATTTTACAGAAGGGTTTCCGGGGTTTTCCCAAATTTTAGGAGGGTTTGAGACTTTTAGGAGGATATAACTAACCAATCCCTCACCTGCCTACCCACACCTGTGGACTGCCCCTGCCCCCCGGCTTTTATTAGGCGAGGCAATTTCAAAACGAAGGGGCACGGGGGGCGACTTTTTTGAGACGGGGGGGGCAATAAAACCAGAGGAGAAAGAAAGAAAAAGAGAAAAAAAGGAGAGAAAAAAAAAGGAAAAGGGAAAAAAGGGACAAAAAAGCGAAAATAAGGTAAAAATAGGTTTAAAATGGTTTAAAATACATTGAAATAGGCTAAAAACTGCAAAAAATTGCGATGATGGCGTTATCATAGGTCAAAAATGGCGTCCTGATTTTTTAGGGTACTTTTTCATTTTTGGCGGGGGGGGCAAATCTTCCAATAAAGCGGGGGAGCATTTCCAGCATTTCCAGAACACGTCTGCCTACCTATGGTTCGGGCCTTCGGGGTAACCCAAAATTTACCTGCTCGCTCACCCAAACGGGGCGACCTCATCTCAACCCATCTATAAAGTAGTCCATACCTTTTCGTGCCCGCTATAGGCCGCCACATGGAGCGGTGAAAACTGGACCCAATCCTTTGCCTCCGCGTCCGCGCCGGCCGCCTTCAGCCTCTCTAAAACTTCCACATTCCCACCCAGCGCCGCCACGTGGACCGGCGGAAGTTTATTGGGTCCGGCCACATTTGGCTCTGCCCCGTTTTTCAATAACAAGTCAACCAGGGCCAAATCGCCACGATGGACGGCCAGATGAAGGGCCGTGAATCCGTTGCGTGAGAGCAAATTCACGTAGGAAACTCCCACCCCACCGACATCTTCGGAAGAGGAATCCACAGAAGAACCCGAATTGGAAGCCTAAAACACCGGTAACTGCGATTATTTCGCACAAATCCTATAATTATGAGCCAGAGTGACAATAATTTTATACTGGTTGTCACTCGTTGGGTCTTAATAACGACAAAAGTTATTTTCGCCAAGAAACTTTAATCCCATTATCTTCTGATCTAACGAGAAATCCACAAAAAAACGGAAATAGATGCCCAGACAAATCGTAGAATTAGTCACACAAAAATCGTCACAAAATACCATATTTAATAAAATACCCATTTTATTAAATATAGTAAATTAAATTAAATTACCCCCACACCAAATTTTAGGTAGAGTGATGTCGGAAATTTCGAGATTTTTTTTTTGAGCATAGGTGGGGCAGGGGGGCGGGTGGGGGGTTATACTGTACCTATAGGTGGGCAGGGAGGAGTTGTGGGGTTATATACCCCCCCAAAAAAAATTTCGATTTTGCTGACACCTCCCACCCTAAATTTGGGGTACCCGGGCAAATTCGCCTCCTGGAGAAAAATTTTAAAGCGTTATAAAAGGACTAAAAAAAATTTCTGCGCTTCGCGCGGAGTGTCTATTACCTTGTTTATGTCATATGCTTCATTTTTTCCTATTATTCAATAAAAATAAATCTATAAAATAAAGAAAATTTTTACAAACAATTTGATACCTTAAAATTTCTGATTTCCAAAACATTACAACTGAAAAATGAGTACATTGAATTACAGCTGAGCAATGTAAAGTACCAGAAAATGTTTTTAAATTACTTCTAACCTTTAAATTTTTAATACCACTATATAACAATCTAAAGGGGGGGGTCCAGCGTGGTCGTATCAAGATGAAAAAACAAAGTAACACAAATTTGGAAGTGGAGACCAATTAAAACATTAAGAATGGGGTGGGTCTAGCGTGGTCATACCAAGATTACAAAACAAAGTATAATACAAGTTTGCAAGTGGAGACTATATAATTAACGGAGCGCTAATCGAAGAGCGAGAAAAATTTTTAAAAATGGTCGTTCTAGACCCCCCAAATTTTTATCCTTGGCGACCCAAAAGGAGGGGGGTCTAACTCCAAATTGTTCCCTTTGCCGACCCAAAAGGGGGGTCTAGACCCCCCTGGCTGCGCCCATGTATGTATATAATCTTTAATTAAATATAAGATTATGGATTTAAAAGTTTGTGATACTTGACTTTATAATCAAGACAATAAAATTACTATTCTATTATTGCGTAATTATTAAAAAAAAACTATGATTTCTAATCTAATTATAAGAATATATAAACACATTAATATTAAAAGAGTTAAACAATAAAATTTATAAGTTGTAATAAGGTCTTATTTTAATTTTACACAGTTTTAAAGCATTTATAAGCTTGTTTTACTTTTTTTTTTGCGTTTTAAGCCCATTTTAAAGCAGCGCGGAAATATTGGGTACACTCCCCTCAAAATTTGGGTCTTGCCAGACACCCCCCCTAAGATTTGACCCCCCAAAAAAAAAACAAATAGAGGCTGCTCACCTATGGTTATACCCCCCTCCCCCAAAAAATCCCGGTTATAGCCGACACCCCCCTAAAATTTGGGGGTACCCCGGACACCACCCTAAAATTTGAGGGGTCAGAGTACTAAAAACACTTAAAATGGGGTATTTGAGGTATGCCCCAAAAAAATGTTTGGGACCATAGGTGTTTTTGGTCGGGTCCGCTAGGGGGGGGGTCCACCCCCGCGTGGAAGGCCAAAATTTTTTAGGGGGGGGGGGTCCAGGGGGGTCCGGCACCCCCCTGGCTTTTTAGGGGGGGTCGACCCCGGGTGCAAGATTTCAAATTTAGGGGGGGTCAGGGGGGTCCAATTTTTTAGCAACATTTTTTTAACTCAATAATTTAAGTGTTTTTAGGTCTAATATTGAATTTTATGTATTAAAACAGCCTATTTAGGCCTAAAAAGTGTATTTAAACACTGTTTCAGGGTTTCCAGCGCCTTAGGCAAAGTGCTCTCCCTGTCTTCCCTGACCAATTTTCCAAAATTTGGCATATTCTCCCTGACTTTTTGCAAAGCTCTCCCTGACTTTTTAAAGAAGCTTTTTAAGCATACTTAGACACTTTTCATAACATGCAATATCTAACTTTGGGATTGCACTCTTTTGTTAATTTTTATGAGTGTATTTATTGCTTTAGTTAAAATCTATGCATGAATTAACAGTAAATTATATATTTGATTAAACAAGGCTTGAATTAAATTAAGTTTTAGACAACAGAACACAACAGACAGAATTTATTTTTTTAAAATAAAAGAAACACTATATAAGTATAACTATAACATTAATAAATTTTAATTCTTTTTTATTTTAGCAACGAGATCATTTATTTTAGAGTCAATGGCCTGCTGTTCTTCACTTATTCTTCTTTTTTGGGCTTTAGCCTCTTTAAGTTCTTTCAACTGCATTTTAAGTTTGGCTTGTTTTTCCTTTTTTTTGTTTTCCTCCTTTTTTGTGTTTTCTAAATAAGTTTTGTATGCACTGTGTGCGCTACGGCATTGAACTAGTAGTTTACGGTTTACGTCAACATTAAGATGCCCACCCTTAGCTTAAATATGGTCATATACAATTCTTTGCGCTATTAAAGACTTTTCAGAAAGATTTTCAACTAGGATCGATTCATTAACAGAGAAACCAGATTCAACAGACGCAAAAAAG
>JASAMX010013342.1:0-12137 GCA_030248175.1 Microlaimidae sp. YZB2_3 | reverse complement strand
TTGTACTTCGTTCAGTTACGTATTGCTTGAAACCGTTCATTTTAAAATCTTCCATAGAATTATCACGCAATATAATTATTTTCCGGAATGAACGTTAAAAAGATCTTCAATACACATGGTGATCGACCGTTTTTTAACTCATCTTTTTTTGATATTAACAGCTCAAAACAGATGACCTCACTTTGCGAATAGTACCCGCCATTTGATGGCTCATAAAATTCTTACGTGTTAGTATTTTTTGACAAAAATATCAAAAGTATCACAAAAATTACTTATATGGGCGTTAAAAAAATAAAAAAATGCTTTCTAAAAAAACTTAAACATCCGTTATAAAATCTCTGAAATTAACAAATTTATTATTTTTATATGTGATTTAATTCAAATGAAGCTTGTTTATAAGAAAATTAGGTTTTACAAGCAGGCTTTCTTGTGTAACGTAACGTATAAAGAACACCAAGAAAATTTCTTACCTGCAATTGACTTCCAAAAGTTAAAACAGCTAAAGATTCCAAAAATAAACTTGCAAGTAACAAAATAGGCAACATTTTTAATAATTTTATTGCTAAAAATGCTTTTATTATTTAAAAAGCTTACTACAAACAAAGATTATTGAAAACACTTTTAAACAGACAATGAACAATTTTTATATAAAGCTTTATTAAAAAATCAGACACACTTATTAGTTTTGAAACACGTGATCATCATAGCCTTTTATATTGTTCTAATACCGTAATAAACACTTCATTCAAAAACAAAATGCATTCTTAATTCAAAACCTTTTAGATAATTTGATCATAACAGCAATATTGCTTTGTAAAGGTAATAAAAAACAAAAAAAATTGTAATTAATGTGATTTAAAAGTGTTCTATACTAATTAGGGGCGTTGCTGGTTTTGGTTTTACTAAAAAATCAACGGAAAAAAATAATTTTTTAGTATGATTAATGAGTTATTAGTAAAACTGCTTATTTGTGCAAATACTGTTTTTAGAAACCATTTTTAACAATAAAACCTTTATTTTACACATATTAATTAATTTAAAAAAAACATAAATTACAAAAAAAATTACGTTTAAAAAAGTCCAAAATTATTTTTACTTATTTATTTATTTTGACCTGGGGTCGCATTCTGAAGAAACACTTATATTTATTCTGATAAATCCATTCCAATAAAAATAAAAAATTAATATATATTGTAAATTAATAAAACTGCCGCATATGGGAGTGAAAATGAATGCATTCAATTTTTTTATATTTTTTTTCTCCCGCTGCAAAACCACCTCGCGCAAAGTAAAAATTTCGTCAATGCGCGTATTTTATTTTTTATTAAATTAATCCAACGGGAGAAAATATTTACCCACCTCTCGAGTTGGATAAACTCTTATCCTTAAAACAATAGAAAAAATTTACTCCGGTTTTAACCTGGGTAAAATTTATTTTTCACTCGCATTTTTAAGCACCTAAAAAAAATTATCCCAAGGTAACTTTTAAACCGCGCTTCAGAATGCGACCCCTGGGCTGGTATTCTGACGCGCGGTTAAAAGTTATCCCAGGATAACTTTTTTTCGTTTTTGCGAGAACCAAGTGCGCCAGCAGCGCTGTACCTATAGGAAACGGCAAAAAAAACAAAAATTCCCAAAAAATGCTTGTGCTTTTGTAATATTAAGAAATATTTAAGAAATTTTAAAAAGAAGGGGTGGAGATTTTGAACTAAGAAATATTTCCCAGTATATATCCCATATGAAATATCCCCTACTTCCAGATTATTTATAAAAAGCATTTTTATTGTGTCTTTTATTTTTTTTCTAGAATAATCGAGAATAGGCATTAGATAAACAAGAACATAAAATTATAGCTTAAGATAAAAAACTAATATTTATAACCAAATTGACTTACTTTCTGAGAATAGGCCTGAATCAAATTGAACTCCATTATTAACATTGCTGAGATTAGTGACAATATAAGCTGCATTTTAACACGGAGGCGCAGTGTTACAAAAAGGGTGAAAACTAAAATAAAATTTCTATTTGAAGCTTGAATTTTTCGGGATGAAATTAAGGGTGTAACCGGTCTTTTTAAAGAAAAAATGAAAAATAAATGTGCAAACCAGAAAAAAATATAAAAAAATTATCAGTGGTGATGCAACCAATTATTATTATTAAGTTGCACCAGGTGTTTCATTACACGTGATATTTTCTTTAACAATAAGTGGTTGCTTGACCACTCTTTAATTTTAACCTGATAAAATTCATTTTTCGTTAATGTTTTTTGAGAGCAGAAGGGGGCCGGCTATGTATGCTCCATATGACCGTCTAATACTCTATACCCACACTGCTTTTAGTGCAGAGTTTTAGTCAGGCGAAAGTCTTAACCAATTTATAAAGTTCAAGCATTTTTTTTTAAAACTTGTTTGAACTTTAAGCGTGAAGCTTTAAAACTTTGATTAATTTATAACAAATACAGAACTCGTAAAACAATTGTTCTATTGCAGCTAGTTTTAATAAAAATCCACAAAACTCTGTGAAATTATATTTGTTAAACTGCATCACGTCAAGATTTCATGGACCCTCTAATGTCATATAGTCATATTTGTGATCATCTCATATATGTTTTGCTCTGTGGGAATGGTTGGGGGAGGAGGTGTTTTAGTCTATTAGTGCTTGGGAAAAAATTGATCTTCAATAAATAAGAGATCTCCATTTTTTCCTAAGCACTAATTGGCTAAAAAGGATTCTATATTGTCATAACTCTGTGAATATGTTTAACACTGAACAACTTCCATTTAAATGAGAGGGTTTTACCATTGTGTATAGCAGCACCAGTTAAAATAAAAGCCTCGTTTGTGGTTCGTGTAAATATTTGCTCTACTCTACATTTGAGTCATTTACTCATAAAAATGTATCGTTAAAATGGTGGTGCTAAAAAAATTTAATTCAGGAAATATTCTGGATCAAGATAGTAGAAAAAAGTAAGAAAGGAAAAGGAGTGTACTGACTGCCTGATTTATCACAAATTTTTCTGCTTATCACTTCCGAACTACTGCCTCCTTTTTTTCTGAATTTACGTGTCTCTATACAACGATTTACCGGCCTCTTTATAATTTATGTATTTTAACATGGGCCGAACCGCCTATTCCTTTACCTGCATCCGAAATAGCTTTAGTCGCCCATACATTGACTAATAATTTTCCCAAGAAGATTTGTTGCCTCATATCCGCCTCAACCATGCCTCTTTTACACCGAGTGACAAGTGATAACACGTGTAAACCGTAGTGACAAGTGACAAGTGACAATGTAACTGTGCAAAAACGCGGGGAACTTGTTGTCACTTGTCATTCCGGTCTAAACTAAAGCTTAACCTTTTTCCTTAGCAGATTTTATCCCAATTACTTGTCTCAAGCTTAGTTAGCCGTGTGTCGTAAAACAATGTGTAAACAAAAAACTTGAATTCAAAATGGTATAAATACACTGTATTAACATGTTTGCAAAATTAGATTTTTTTGGCATAATTAATAAAGTTTTCTAGATTTGACATAATGCTATTAAAACAAATATACATTAAAAATAAAAATCTAAAAAAAAAAACAAATTATTAAAAAAATAAAGGTTTTACACTAATTACTACTTAAACAATTTTTTACTACTTTAAACCTAGTTAATCTTTTTTTTATTATGATGAATGTTATCAATTTGAATGAATTAAATAAAACATTACAACTTTTTAAGTTAAAAACTTATGAGGACTTCAAAAATCATTTGTTCAGTTGTTTACTGAATAAAAAAAGAACGTGGGAGAAAACAATAAATTTACAACGAACAATCTCAAGCAAATATTTAAAAAAGAATAATTTATAATACTCTGTAACTATAATTTTATGTACACGATGAAAAAATTCTGAGAATTCTAACATTGTTTTCAGTGAATAAAAAATATTATTTTAGAGCTAATTACTGATTGGTGAAAACAGACCCAATCAAACAATGAATCATAACTATTATTTTTAACTATAATATTGGTGATTAAAGTTACATCTAATATTATTGTTTTAATTGTTTTATCATGTGGTCATCATATTTGTATTTATTAAAGAACTGCTGCTTTACTGGTCAAAATTTGATTCTCTATTAAGTGGTAATGTGAATTGCGAACGTAATTTTGTAAGGGGACATTAGAGGGCCAATCAAATTTCTGCAGGGGCGACGTTTAAAAAAACTAATAGGGAGGGACGCATAATTTTTTAATTTTCTCCTTTTCACAAAAGGAAATTATAAGTATCTCTAGCTCTTAACAAAAACTTGCATTTTAGCTTCATATTCAGCAATTTGATTAATAACTGCTTAAATAAGGTGTTTAATCAGGGAAGAGCGCGGAGCGCTCTTTCCCTTATATTAAATGGGTTAAGTCACTGCGCGGTTAACCGTTGTTGATGGCGTCATCGAAATCAACAAAACCTTTAATAGTTTTTTAGCCAATTAAAAATCTAAACATTTTACATAACTAAAATATTACCCATATTTTTCTGATATTAAAAACCTAAAAACTTTTGCTAAACATACCTGAATTTCATACTAATAAGCTTAATTTGCTTAACTTTTTTTTGTTTTTTTTTTTTTTGGGGTCCCCCAAAAATTTTTTCCTGTGGTGAATATTTGGAGCTGATTTTTTGCACGTAGATGCTAAATTGCCCCCTCACCTGAATTTCATTCTCGAATATGCTCTATTGCCCGTAGTTAAACCTCTGTTCATGTGAAAAACGACCAGTTTTTTTCAAAGTTACGCATTAGGTACTGGGGCACTTGTGTGACACTTTTTTTCCTTACTGAATTACATATTAAGTAACTTCATTCAGTAATACACATTCTCTTGTGGTTATTTTTTTGGTTTAAATTATGATTCCTTACCTTTTTATAAAAATTATTAATTTTCAACGGAAAGACCGAAAAAATATCCTTACCACTAATTAGCAGCCATATGGCAACAATAAAAATATTTAAAAAAATAAAATGAAATAAATCTTGGGTGACGTGTGAGCGCTGCGGGGTACAATGTTTCAATAGACGGAAATTTATCAAAATCGAAACAGAAAAAACTCTTTTTTATATGGAATACTATGAAGCTACAATCACTTCAAAAATTTAATGCGAGAAAAGACTAGTCTGGGTAACCTCGTAAAATTGTATGGAACCTGGAAAAACCATTTACAATGGTGTGGTTTTGTTGTTTAAAAGAAATACCATCTATCTTGAATAATCAAGCACAAAACAAAAGTCCAAATAAAGCTAATTTCCAAAAAAGTGGTTAAATCAGGTCTAACTAAAAAAAATTAAACAGAAGAAAAACACACTATTTTATATGGTTCTTTCAGGTTCCATACAATTTTACGGAGTTACCCAGACTTAATTTTTGTATAGTATACTGCTTAAAATTACATTAAAGTTTTGGATATGAAAATAATTGTATTCATATCATGAGGAGACCATGACGTTTCTTTTAAAATGAGTAAATTTTTTAATGTTTTATATCTTTAATAAATGACATTGAATTCAATGCATTAAAAGGCGGAAATTTTAGCAAAAGACGAAACAAAGTTTCGAAAAAAAAGCCTTATATTAAATGGAATAGTATAAAGCTACATAAGACTAAAAACTAAATGCCAGAAAAGACTGAAACAAGTCTCTTTAAAACCTGTAAATTAATAACAGATTTTGTGAAATTTTCAGAAAAACAAAACCGAATGAAAACAATACGTGTAAAAGCTTTAGTTTGCGTTTTTTAACCATTAATAAAACTTAATTCACATAAATTTCTCTCAAAATGGATTAACTTTTACATGAGTTAACCAGCTGTGAATACCACAGTATTAGTTAAGTCACACGTCGTCAAAACGATACAAAAAAGTAATAACGCAAGCGTCACAGTAACCATTAAAAATTTCTGTCAAAATAAGTTATCGCCTTGCGCATTAAATTTTGTAATTTAT
The DNA here is from genome assembly GCA_030248175.1 of Microlaimidae sp. YZB2_3. Taxonomy (NCBI): domain Eukaryota; kingdom Metazoa; phylum Nematoda; class Chromadorea; order Desmodorida; family Microlaimidae; species Microlaimidae sp. YZB2_3. The sequence goes on along the minus strand of JASAMX010013342.1, from coordinate 6,159 downwards.
CATTATTTTCGTATAAAACAAAACGTACCGCCATATTAACGGCTTTTTAAAATGAAATATCAAGTTTTAAGTCCGAAAAACATTGAAAAATTCAGATTTAATATAAGGCGACTTTTTTTTAATGTTTCTATTTATTACATAAAACAAATTAGCTGTCAATGTATTTGTTAAATTAAAATCGTTTGTGCTGAAAATTTTTAATTATTTTATTGTTAATAGTTGATTCAATACTGAAAATCATCTAAATCAGCTAGGTTTGATTTGCATAATCTTTTTATTAATTAAAGGTTCGTTTAGAGCTGCGGTACAGAATCAAACTTTGTCTTCGATTTCTATGATTTTTTTGTGAAAACCTTACCCCTGTTCCTAATCGCCTAGCAAATCAGGAGATATGACTCTCTGAAAATATCGTGTTTTTTTCGTGATTTTGTACTTTAAAAATTGCTTAATAGATATAAAAATTTAAGTTACAAAAATTCACTCAAAAAAGCGTAAACTTTTTATTTTGTGTTGGTATCTTAATTGTTAAGATTGGTGCAGTATTTCTTGAAATATTGGGTTTGCCACACAAAAAACACGAAGTATAGAAAAAAATGTACGGAAAACTTTAACATCAAAAAAATCGTACGGCCAGAAACCAGACCACCATATATCCTTTTCTTAAATTTACAAAAATTTTGAAAACAGATAACTTGATGTACAAACATTGATGTACAAACAAACCAATAAATTTTTTTAAAACGAAAAAATTCGAGCACCTAACGTTTTTATGACTATAACAATAAAAATACCCCGCAAACCTTATCATTTATGTATGTCTTAAAGCTATCTATATTATTATCATATTTTGATTGCATTATTTCAAAATATGCCTTAAGTATTTGTTAAAAACCTGTACAGGGCAAATTTGCTGAGGGCGCAAAACATATTTTTTTTGAAAAACTGACATTTTTATTTAAAAAAATACTAAACTATTTTTTATGTTCATTTAATGAAAAATAAACAGAAATGGATTAACTATAGTCCTGGCGACAAAACTCGAACTTTGGAATGTTATATCTCTATAACCGAAGGTAGAATATGTACGGGACATATATCGGAGCATGGTCATATATATGGGCGTATATAGCCTCTTAGCTATTTTTAAAAAGGTTAGAAAAAATTGTTTTTCTATAACGTCATCACTACGGCCGATGCCGTGAAAAAACCTGGTCCCAAAAAAAAACAAAAATTTTTTATTACTACGAAATAAAAAACGCTGCTTGGTACGCTGTTGGAATGTTTTTGTTTTTTTCATTGAAATGGATTTACCGGTGTTTATTTTTGTTATTTTCATTGAAATGGATTTACCAAGGTAAATATAAGGGTTTCTTCAGCATTCTGAAGAAACCCTTATATTTACCCCGATAAATCCATTTCAAAGAAAATAAAAAAAATAAATATGTATTATAAATAAATAAACCTGCCGCATATGGGACAGAAAATGATTGCAATGAATTTTTTTTAATTTTTTTTCTCGCGCCGCAAAACCACCTCGCGCAAAATAAAAAAATTAATCAATGCGCGTATTTTATTTTTTATTAAATTAATCCTACGGGAGAAAATATTTAACCACCTCTCGAGTTGAATAAATTCTTATTTTTAAAACAATGGAAAAAAATATAACCCGACTTTTACCTAGGTAAAATTGATTTTTCACTCGCATCTTTAAGCACGTAAAAAAAAGTTAACCCGGGGTAAATTTAAACCGCGCGTCAGAATGCGCGCCCTGGGGTCGCATTCTGAACAAACCCTTATATTTACCCCGATAAATCCATTTCAATGAAAATAAAAAAATAAAAATATATTTTTAATAAATAAACCTGCCGCATATGAGACAGAAAATCATTGCAATGAATTTTTTTTGAATTTTTTTTCTCGCGCCGCAAAACCACCTCGCGCAAAATAAAAAAATTAATCAATGCGCGTATTTTATTTTTTATTAAATTAATCCTACGGGCGAAAATATTTAACCACCTTTCGAGTTGGATAAATTCTTATTCTTAAAACAATAGAAAAAATTTAACCCGACTTTTACCTAGGTAAAATTGATTTTTCACTCAGATCCTTAAGCACATAAAAAAAAGTTAACCCGGGGTAACTTTTAACCGCGCGTTAGAATGCGCGCCCCGGTCTGAATTGCGTCGTTTTAATTGCGGAAGAACCAATAAAAATCATGAATTATGACGTATTGACAAAAATTTGCATGGCATACGGAAGTATTTTTGAATTTTAACGAAAATTTATTTTCAGTGTTCATGGGTTTATTCGGATCACTTTTTAATGTTTTAAATCCAAATAAACTAAAAAAAATTAAAACGAATTTTCTAAAGTTTATCATTCTTGTAAAACTTTTAAATTTAGAGATTTGCTGCTGCCAGAATACGGGCTTGGAGAAATGCTTCCAAATTTTAAATTTGTCATTTTTGACAGCTTATTGTAAGCTAATAATAGGTTTTTTGTCACAAACCTAAAATGAAAAGTCGTTATTTCTTGATAAATATTACGTTTTTAATGATTTTTGAAAAATAAATTTCAAATAAAATATTTTCAACTCGGTTTATTTTTTTAATCTAATCCAATTTTTATATTGTGCACAATCATCAAACATGTATTTTGGAATCAAAAACATATAACCTGTTTGTATTTGACATAAAAAATCTTAAAATAAAGTTTGTTAAAAAAATTAATTAAAAAGTGCTAAAATTAGACGAGGTTAGATATTGGACGTTATCTAATAAATGGACTTTATCCAGAGTTTTTCCAATTAAAACAAGCGGACCATTTCAAAAAAAAAACTTTGGGAATAGGGTATCTGACTTAATTTCGGATTCAAAACTTTGGGAATAGGGTATCTGACTTAATTTCGGCCAGGTCTTAATTTCGGCCACCAATTTAGGGGGTTAGAAAATTGGCTTATTTTTAAAGCACAAAAGAACTAACAAAAAAGTAACTGGACAAATGTTGAATAAAGTACTTTTGAAAAAGTTTTTTATTCGTTTTATTCGGCATTATCAACATTTTCATACAAAAAGTAAATTTTTCGTGACTTTGTTAATTTTTACTTTGTGTTTATACTGCATCAAATGTAGAACGAAAGCACTATATAACCTTACAATAACTTCTATTTAAGGCGCAAAATTGTTAAGTTTTCTGTTTTGATATTTTCTTTAAAATCACTTTGCAAACCCAGTTAACTAACTGCGAATTTTAAGATTCCATTAATTTCGGCCACCTTAAAATTTAGGTGAAAGAATCTGGCGTTTTTTGCCGTTTTAAAATATTATCGTACTACCGTATTTATAAAGAATTTTTTTTTGCTCTTTTGACTTTTTTTGACGTTTTTTTAAACCAAAAAAAATTCAACAAAAAATAGAGGTTATTAAAACTTTTTTTAAGGTTTTGACATAATTATTTAAAATCTTGCTTATAACTATTAAAGTTTGCAAACGGGAAAAAAATTAAGTTATATGTACCAAGAACAATACCTAAGGATGAATTTGCAACATTTGAAAAATTTTTATTGTTCATTTTGGCAATAGTTATAGCCAGTTTGTTCTAGGTGGCCGAAGTTAATGGCTCGCGCCTTAATTTCGGCGACTATAAAAAAAATTTAAACCTCCTCTGATCTTTAAGTGTAACAGAAATTTTAAAATTTTGCACTGGAATAACAAAAATAGCTATGGTTTGATTTTTAGACCAAATTTTGGGTCGATTGGAAAAACCAGAAAAAACTAATTCAAAAAAATTAAAAAAAAGTGACCGAAATTAAGTCAGTTACCCTTCCTGTAAAAAATGTTGTTTTTGTTCCTTAGAAGATTTATTTCAAATTTATAAATATCTTGTAAAAACAAAAATATAAAAATAAAAGATTTATGGTTGAATTATATCTGGCTGACGCTGAAAATTAGAATGCAGACATGAGGGGACCAATTAAAATTGTGCGGTAATTACGTTTTTAAAAAAAAAACAAAAATAAGAACGCAGAATTTTTTTTTTAATTCCACCTTTTTACAAAATATACTAGATCTAACCATTTTTAGCCCCTTAAAAATTTGTGTTTGGGTTTTAAATTAAGTAAATTGATAAATAATTATTAAAGTACGGGTTTTGATCTTTATTATTAAACCGATTTCGTTAAAAATTTTGAATGGGTTTGTTGTTAAATAGTCGATTCAATACTGCAAATTTCGCGGTCAGCTAGATTTTATTTGCCTATAATTAAATAAACACCCTTAGCTCCCTAGTTCAGTGATAATAAGGTGACGTAATTTTAAATCTAGTTCTTTAACTGCTAAGAATGTATTCATAGTACACGGAAGTATTGTCAATATCTGCCTGGACAAACCAAAAAGCTTTTTTGCTTAATCAATGCTTATACAGTAATCTTATGATTATAATTACTTTAAAGATGTCGGTAAATCTGTTGGTAAAACCTTCTTGGTTAAAAATCCTTCAATATCAATATTAATCTCAAAAAACTAACAAAAAACGTTTTCATTCATAATAAAATAAATTCGCCTAAAAAAATAAAAAAAGATTAATTATAGAAATTAGCAACACCCACTTATTGCATTAACATTAGATCATTTTGTTCAAGCTTTATGGTCCCGTTTTTGGCTAATAATTGCATAAATTTTTTAAACTGGGTAAGAACTAATAAATGAAATGATCGAAGAAGGTGGATTTATCTAAAATATCCATAGAATTTCTAAAAAAAACTATTTTACCCTGAGCGTTTGTTTAGAACAAAGAAAAGCTGTGTAATAGTCGCGGTAGACAAGTGTGAATATAGGAAAACTGTATTTGGTGCTAGTGTCGCAGCATAGATTTTTCTCCCTATTTTTCTTCCCCCATAAAAATTTTCCCCCTATTTCTAGAGCAATCTAGAATAAATCTTCCCCCCAGGAAGATTTATTCTGGTGCGCTCTAGAATAGATCTTCCTTCCGAAAGATTTATTCTGATTTACGCCAGAATAGATCTTCCCCCCTCAGAATGGTTATTCCCTCCAGAAGATCTATTCTGATTCAAACACCAGGGGTCCTATGCTAAAGGTTTTAAAGTTAATCTGAGATTAGCGATTGTCGACATACAGTAAACATACTAACAGTATTGATTTAATAATCTTGGTTAACGAAGTTAATAGACTTAATCTCATATTTAATCATCACTAATCGGAGATTAGCGGGAAAAACCCGCAAATTTTTAATCCACCTCCAGAGGTGGTTTAAAAATTAGCATAAATTAACAATTTAATCTCGAGTTATTGACGATTTAATCTGAGATTAAAACTAATCTCAGATTAAATTTGTTAAACTAGATTATCTAATCGATACTGCCAGTATGTTTACTATGTGTCGACAATCGCTAATCTCATATTAACTTTAAGTCCAATTAAAATTCTAGCATACCACCCCTGAATAAATCTTCCTCCCTCAAAAATTTGCATAAAATTGATACATGACAGGCAAGATTTTGTTTTAAAAAATTTTAAAAACATCGTTTTACAAAAAATAGTTTTTTTGTATTGGAAAAAAAATAAAACTTTAACTTTAATTTATTGTTATTAATTCCAAAAACATTTCAACATTGACATTAATATCTAGGAATTATTTAGTTGGTTTTTGAAGATAATAAGAAAGCATTTGTGTTCGTTTTATTTAAGTATATAAAAATATGATATAATTAAATAAACTTATTTTTTGGATTTTGGAAAAAATAATATCCCGAAATAAGGGCTTTTTCCTTTGATTTTATCAAGTTTTTAAGACAAAGCATCGCAAAAAACAAATGAAAAAATGTAGCCAGTTTAATTTTTTTCCGATCAGTATTTGATTCATTATTTACATTCAGTTTTAATTTTTTTATTAAAACATAATATATCGACAAAAACTTAAAATCAAAAGAAATAAAACTTAGATTATGTAGATAGATCTAATAATAAATTATTAGATCATATATACAATATTTTTCATAAAATAAAATCAAGCAAATGAGTCTTAAACAATACAAGTAAAATTATTCGTCAGCCGTATGGCTGACCCGGGCTACTTTTAATTACAAATGGACTCCTATGGGAGATTTTTCAAACTAACAATACGTAACTGAACCAAGTACAT
>JASAMX010013341.1:0-11310 GCA_030248175.1 Microlaimidae sp. YZB2_3 | reverse complement strand
CATTATAGGTCAAAAATGGCGCCATAATTTTGGGTACTTTTTAATTTTTTTTGGGGGGAGGCAATAAAACGGGGGGGGGGAATCCTCCAAGAAAGGGGGGGAGGAAATTCCAAGACAGGTCTGCAGACCTGTGCACTGCCCCCCCCCGGGGTTTAAACAGGGGGGGAAGCAATTCCAAAACGGAGGGGGGCACGGAGGGGTAACTTTTTTGAAACGGGGGGGCAAGCAGGGGGGAAAGAGAAAAAAAGAAGGGAAAAGAGAAAATAGGGACAAAAAAAACGAAAATAAGGTGAAAATAGGTCTGAAATGGCTTAAAATACATTGAAATGGGATAAAAACTGCCAAAAATTCCGATGATGGCGTCATCATAGGTCAAAAATGGCGTCATAATTTTAGGGTACTTTTTATTTTTGGCGGGAGGCAATAAAACGGAGGGGGGCAAATTCTCCAATAAAACGGGAGGCATTTTCAGACCGTGCACAGGTCTGGGTCTGGAACAACCACTTCCAAACAAAAACAATAAATGAAACAATATCAAAAGTGTATATAACATTTTTTGTCGTCACTACAGTTTTTATTTTGTTAGAAAATTTATAATGATTTTTAACAGCTATTCCATTAAATTTAGAAGATTTTGCTTCAAAAATTAGAAGTAGATACCCGCTGAAAAAAATGTAATTTCATAAAAATCTGTCCTATTACATAAAGTTATTTGTGCATTAGAGGCAGCCGCAGGGCCGGATTGTAAGTTATAAATAAAATTCATGTAGCTAAACAGTTGAAACGCATTCCATCGTACATGGTCGGTAAGTGGTTCACACTAAGGGAATATGCTGAATTGGGATTAGAAAACAACTTTATCACTTAATAGTTTTTTTTAATTTTAGATTTTTGTACGTTTGCATATTCAGTAAATGGACACAACTTCAAGCAATGGCTTTGGATACATTTAGCAACATTTCATCGGAGGTAAAGTTTGTGATTATTAAAGTTTCTGATAACATAGCCAAATAATTACTTTGTTTTAATTACATAGGTAGCTGTTTTATTGTTGCTATAAGTTCACCTTCTTATTTTGTTTAGATTTGTGAGAATATTGAGCGTTGTAATCATAGATGAACACGGTCAAAAAGCTAGGGGGGAGGTGTATGTAAATGACATTTCAAAATCTAGGGGGGGGGTCGACCCGGGGTGGAAGATTTTAAAACCTAGAGGGGGATCAGATGGGGTCCAATTTCCGGAACAAAATACTTTTAAACCATTAAATGTTTAATAATAGTTTTTTATAAGATAATAGTACATTTTATTGAATAAAGAGCGATATTTAGTTATAAAAAGGGTGTAAAAACATGAATTTGTGTTAAAAATTCACGTTTTTGGAAGAAAATTTAGTATAAAAAAGTACTTAAATTTTTTTTGAGCGGGGAGGGGGGGGGTGGTCGGATTTTAAATTCTAGAGGGGGGTCAGGGGTAAAAAATTTGAAAATTTGGGGAGAGGGGGGGGCTAGATTTTTTTTCTAGGGGGTGGCCCCCGAAATTTCGAGGCTAGGGGGGGTGGACCCCACTCTACCCCCCTAGTTCATCTATGGTTGTAATAAAATTTTTATTTTAACAGCCGTTTGTAAAACGGCGTAAAGAAAATATATACAACGTTATCCATTCATTAAGATAGCACTGTTCCCGTTTTACAACGCAAAAGATAAATTCTTAAAAATATTTTTACAACTTCTACTATCGCAGCTGTTCACAGGTGGAAAGAACTATCAGTAGTTGATTTTTGAATTTTTTATAAAACATACTTGTAGGCAGTATTTGTATGTCTGTTAATATAAAAATGATAGATCTTGGTAGAATTATTTCTAATAATAGTTAAATCTACCAAGATCTACCCAGTTCATTATTTATTGTATGTCTAATCTTTAAAAAATTATCTTAATGTCCAAAAAAAATCAAATTTAAAAACAAGTTGGTTGAATAAATGAACAGTTCATACTTTTGCTAACAAAAACTGTTGCCTGTTGCAACTAAGCTTTTGAGTTATAGGGATAGTCTTATTTAGGGGCAGGTTACAGGGTTTCCTTGTCGTTTTTTTACAAGTACCAGATAAAATGCATTTTTATTCAAACAAGCGCTGGATACAATGTGTTTTGACCAAATGAATCAAAGTTTCTCATACGGTCATGATAGGAAATAAGTCGAAAATTACAAAATATTTGTTTTCGTCGTGATAAAATTGCTAAATTCGTAAAAAAATAAAATTATTGACAAGATTAACAAACGATGTTTAGGCTTTGGTTTATATCTATTTTTAGCTGACAAACAACCCAGTATCCAAAATTATTGGAAACCAAACAACTGCCGAATTGCTAAATTTGAACGAATTTTAAAGTACACATGCCCTGAAGCGTAGCCAGGATTTTATTTTCGGAAAATACATAACAACAACAACAACAATGAGGTTTTCTGGAGCAGTAACAGCAAGGGTTCCTTTTCCTCTGAAATCGGGGGTTTAGGCGGCTAGAGCCAAGTTGATTATTTTATGTTTAATTTAGATCGATTTGGACCCGAAAAGGCCGGAGCGGACTCAAATGGTGTTCCGTATCTTGTCCAAGTGCCTAGATTCGGACGACAAATTCCAGCTGATCCGAGGGGTTGAGTGTCTGGCGGGGTTGTGCGCCCGGGAACCCAACGAGAGCCTCCTCGGGGAGTACCTGGACGCCGGAGTGCTGCGAAAGCTGCTGGACTTGGTGGCGCTGAGGGATATCATGCTCTGCGTCTACCTGCTGGAGTCTCTGTACCAGATATCCGAGATGGGCGCGGCAACCTGCGAGAAACTGGCAGCCCAACCGAACGCAATACGTGAGTGTTTTTTTCTTCTTTCGATTGTGTGGTACATAGTAAACAGTGATGGAGGAACGATCACTGTTCTGTTCACCCGAGGACTAGCTCCGACTAAAAGTTCTCGAAAGAAAATTTTATGTTTGCCAATATAACGAAACTCATGGAACAATAATTAGGATTCCCTCCCTATCCCATATGGGGAGCCAATGCCACCCACCTCCTTCAACCCAAATTTTGAAACAGAGGTGTAATCGTTCAGTTTAACCTTGTTTAAACCCCTTTTCAGAGGAGACTCTATCCAAATTTTGGAGAATAGAAGAATATTTGTCTTTAAAATGACTTCTAAATCCCATTTAAGTTTAAGGAAAATTAAGGTTTGAGGTCTAAATAAAATGTTTTTAGTGTCAAGAAACTTAAAAATGCGATAAGTATTTTGTCTTAAAATTAGTGTTTTTCATTATTAGTTTTCCGTCAAAATCAAAAAAATTATTGATAAAATGAACCACAAAAAACGACTAAGATGTGATGAGAATATAAAGCAAACTAAACGACCTAGGTCTTCAAGGCTTCACCACATAGATGTTTTTTTGGGGGGGGGGAACAGAGGGGTACACCCCCCTAGAGCCAAAATTTTGGACCCCCCCTCGAAAAAAATCCAGGGGCCCCCTCTCCCAAAGATCGAGATCGGTCCGGCCTGACCCCCCCCCAGCGAGGCTGACCTCCCTCCCGACCAATTTGGAAGTATATTTTTTATTTACTGTCAAAAACACGGTTTTTTAGTTAAAACCAGTGTTTAAATACACGTTTTAGGTCTAAATAGACGGTTTTAATACATAAAATTCAATTAGACCTAAAAATACTTAAATTATTGAATTAAAAAATTTTGTTAAAGAATTGGACCTCCCTGACCCCCCCTAAATTTGAAATCTCGCACCCGGGGTCGACCTTCCCTAAAAAGCCAGGGTGGTCCGAATCCCCCGGGACTCCCCCTCCCTAAAAAATTTCGGCCTTCTACCCGGGGGTGGACCCCCCCCCCAAGCGAACCCGACCAAAAACATCTATGCTTGACCATTCTTTTGCCCTTGCAAAAATCTTTCCGTGCTTGTAAATTTAATATAGGTTATTTTAAATTTAAAAAAAACAAAAAAAGTTAAATTATTTTTTTATTTAAAAAAGTTTTTTTTAATTTAATTCGATTTGCAAACAAAACGTTTTGATGCCCGCCTTTTTTAGATCTGTTGGTGGATTTGGTGACAGTTGAAGCGAAGTCCTTCGGTCCCAGTGGTTTGATGGGCATGAAAGTGGTGGAGTACGGGGTTCCGCACCAGCATACAGCCATTCTCCCGCACGCCTCACGAACCCCGAACCCGTACCCGCAGCGAGCGCCGTCCTCCCTGGCCTCAGGGACCGGTCAGCCCGCGGGGCGGCAGCACCAGTTCGTCAGCCCCCCGCCGCCCCAGCCCCAAATACAGCGGATACCGGCGACGGGGGGAACCCCGGTCACTAGAACCCCGGTCGTTCAGCCCCAACCGCCTACGGGGGCTAAGGGGCCCCAAGGGGCGGTTTCCAGTCCTCCCGTGGCTATTCAAACCCAGTTGGTGGTCCACCATCAGACTAACCCGGGAGGCGCCTTGGGACCCCCGGCCGCTCCTCCGCTGTCAGCCATCAGCCCGGGAGGAAATCAGCAGCCAGTAATGAGCTCCGGGGCTACGGCCGGCCCTCCAGTCCGCACGGGTCCCTCAGTCACAGTGCAGCAGGATCAACAGTTGGAGCAGCTGACGCTGAGCTGGCTCCGCCAGAATTGTGCGGAAGAAAAGGGGGCCAGCGTGTCCCGCGGGGAGTTGTACGCCTTCTACGTAGCCGAGATGCACAAGAGCTACAATTCACTGGCAGTCAGTGCGAACACATTCTCAAACCTCCTAAAGTAAACACGTGTTTTTTTTTTAAACTTATTGCGATGTATTTGGGAAAGTTCACACAAACCAAGGGAGTAGCAAGGGGGGTTATGGGGGTTGTAACCCCCCCTTTGGGCTGGCGGAGGTAAAAATTTGAAGGTCCTAATCCTAAGCATGCACGAGCGAGTTGGTCCGGAGTGGGGGGAGAAGGGGGGGTTAAACCCGAGATTAGGGGGGGGGGGTTAAATCCGAGAAACGTATTTTACCCCATTTATCGTTTTTAGTCTGGAGTGCATTTTACCCATATCGTTTTTTGATTTAAAAAAAATAGGTAAAAAACGCTAATTTTATGTCAAAAGCCTTTTTTACTGCATTTTTAAGCTTTTTACTGCTTAAAGCATTCATTTTGAGATTAAAACTTAAGTTTGGAGGTAGTTTGAAGTCATTTTAAAGAGTTTTTTTCTTCATTTTTCCAAAATTGAGGAGGTTAACCTTTTCTTTTCCCACTTCTAAGTGGAGGGTTAAACCCTTCATCTCAGAACTGGGGGGGGGGGTGGGGGTTAACCCGAACCGTCCCCCGTGCCCATGTGTGCTATACCCCCTAAAATTTGTGGGTACCCCGGACACCCCCTTCCTAAAATTTGGGGGGTCCCTAGTACTAAAAACACTAAAAATGGGGTATTTGAGGTCATACGTGGGCAAGTTGGTCCGGAGGGGGGGGTTAAACCCCAAATTAGGGGGGAGTTAAAATCCGAGAAACGCAAAATACCCATATCGTTTTTTTTCTGGAGTGCATTTTACCCATATCGTTTTTCGATTTTGAAGGAAAAATAAGTAAAAAACGCTAATTTTAGGTCAAAAAGCCGTTTTTATTGCATTTTTGAGCTTTTTATTGCTTAAAACATTCATTTTGACCTCAAAACTTAAGTAGTTTGGAGGCAGTTAGAAGTCATTTTAAAGACATTTTTTTCTTCATTTTTCCAAAATTGGGAGGGGGGTTTAACCTTTTCTTCCCCCCACTTCTGAGTTGGGGGGGGGGTTAAACCCCCCTTCTCAAAATTTGGAGGCGTTAACCCCCCCAACCCCGCCCCCCGTGCCCATGTATGGTCCTAAGAGAACAATTTTAAAAATTTTTCTCGCGCTTCGTTCCGCTCAGCGCTCGATATTTATATACCTTTTTACAAGTTTTAAGTGATGTTTCTAATGAATTTCAAAGACAATTTTTGAACATATTTCGTGTTGTCGCACGATTTTTATTGTTATACCAAACCTGAAATTTTTCAAGTTTAACTTACAAAACAATGCAAACAACAGCAAAAAGAATCACTTAGCGCGAAGCGCAAAACATTTTACCCTTTTTTAATGTCTTTTTTTACGGTATTTTGAAAATTTGAAGTACAACCCCCTCCCCTTTTCAAAAAAATTGTATGAAGTGCACCCCCTTCCGAAATTCTGTCTACGCCCTTGCCACAAACCGCAAATTTTTTTTCGCTGGTATTTAAAAACTTATTTTATGAAATTAAATTAATGAAGTATAACGCAAATTAAATAATGATTGCGTATCCAATTGTAGACAAGCGTTCCCTAGCTGCTGCATTCGTCGCCGTGCGGACGAAGTTGGTGAGCGCACGCCGCTGATGCACGTGGACGGGATTCGCTTCGCCCCGCAGCACCACCGCCGACCGCAGCCACACCACCACAACCACCGACTCCAGCAGCAGCCACCACCCGTCTCTTCCCCGCCGCCGGCCGCCGCCTTTAGTAAGTGGGACATTCTTGTTCTTGTTGTTGTTGAGTAAGTCCTGTTTTTGTATTATTAGTTAGCCATTCTTGATTATGGGTGTATTTAGTGTATTTTTGAGTTATTTTCTTGTGCGATGGCCGTCCATCCGCAGCAAAACGTTATTTTTATTTTCCTAGTCTTGATTTCGGGTTTTTATTAGTGACGTTCGTACCCTTTCATCATCGGTAGCTCTGGCCATGGAAAGCAGAGAGAGTTAGTTCGTCGGGAGCTGGTCCCCTTAAATCAGCGATTTCAGCTTTATTTAAACTTAGCGCCATGCTTAATATATTTAGCGCCAAGCTAATTTATTCCAATTTTAGTACTGTTTTTAATGTTTAAAAAAAGATTTTTTACAAAATAATTATTTTCATAACATCATTATTAAGATTATTCATGCAATTAATTACAAAAATAAGGCATTTCACAGTAGGTTGCTTCGAAGCTCCTAAGAATTCGAAGCTCGGAACTTTGGAAACTTCACTAGATCTTATAGTTGACCCCGGTTTACCTGCAATCCAGAAGAAATGTCGTTTTTGAGATAATGAACCATAAAATTCAAATAATTTAGAAAATGCTAATTTTGCGTAATTTTTGTGATTACGGTGTTTGTACGAGGACGCCGTATGACTAAATAAATCTACTCGCGCCCATGGTAGTAAAATAAAGTTTTTATGAGATTTTATTTTGTACCGAATTTTTTAATGTTTCAAAAGCTCTTACACTAAAAAAATTACTGTTATTACGGTTAACGAGACAGTGATGAGTAAATCATGAGCCAATTCTTTGCTGATTCATTTGATGACACAATGATAGGACTGAGTCTCGTTCTTCTTGAATCTTTTATTTTGTTAGAATATTAATTATACATTGCTATTAGTGAATTAAAACCTTGATTAGGTATCTACAAGTGCACAAATTTTAGGAGCTCCTACTCCGTCTGCCATTCAGCAGCACCCGATAGTGCAACAGATTTTGACCAATAAACAAGTCGGGCAGCCGCTCTCTACCCCGCCCATACAAGTGGCAGCCCCGCCGATGGGAGCCGTTGCGGCGGAATTCCGATCCCCGCAGGGGTCCCCACGCCCCCCCTCTGGGGGTCCTCCCCCCGTTCAACAGAACCGCCATCATCAGGTGGGGCAGCCAGGCGTCGGGCGGATGCCCGCCGGGCCGCCGCCTGGACTGGCGGTGCCCCCGAGGGTAGCAGCCAGCAGCCTCAGCCGACCGGAGAGCGTGGGAACGCCGGAGGAACTGAGCGCTCCGGCCACGCCGGACTCCCTAGTTTCAGGTAATTGCTCGAAGCTTTGCTGATGAACTTGGTGTATTTATATTATAAGCATGTATAGGCGTACATAAGCACATAGGTGTTTTTTGGTCGGGTCCGCTAGGGGGGGTCCACCCCCCGGGTGGAAGGCCAAAATGGCAAAAGCATACAAAGCACTAAAACAACAAATCCAGACAAACACAGTCACAAACCACATTAACAACACTCCAATAAACCCAATACTTCAAACAAAAGCACCATAAATAAGCAACGAGAAAGAAAATCTTCCTCACGGGGTCAGGAGAACCCTCGCCCAACTCAGGGCGGCAAAATTTCCTTTCCTCTACTCTTACCTACACAAAATCAATTCCACACAATACACATCATCAAACTTTCCGTTATGCAAAACACAAACACACACAACACAACATCTTTTCAAATGCACACACATTAACCCGACCTTGGGACCAGAGGACCTTTGGGCTAACCCCGCAGCGGTTGCTCATCTCCTCCGAGAGTGGGAAGAGGGGGTAAGCAAGGCGAGCGTGCCGGATAGAAATGACCAGGGTTGAACGAAACTCTGGCCGCTGGCAAACGACAACAGGGGCAGATTTTAGAGGAAAAAAGAAGAAGAATCTGAAGCAAGAAAAAAGAAAAAAGAAGAAAAATCTGAGGAAGAAAGAAGAAGAATCTAAAGCAAGAATCTGTGCCACAACAGTGAACAGAAGAAGAAGATTTTGAAGGGGCAGATTTTAAGCGCTATAAAGATTAAATAAAATTTTTACACCACTAGCAGAGTGTTTTTATAATTAGTATATTTTTTCTTATTTGCTTCGATAAAAATTCAAAAAACTCCAAAAAAACAAGCGCTAAAATTTTTACACGTAAACAATACTCCTATTAGCTGAAATATAAACACTAAAGGTGAACCCAACATGGCTGCAACAGTTGTTCGTTGGTTTTAAAAAAGCCCCCATGAAGTTAACCACTCAAATCAGGAGAATCTGACGTCACTTTATCAAACAAAAAACTCGGTATTAAGCCAACTCTCATTTGGCTAATAAATTGACATCAGATTCTTCGTGATTGAATGGTTACTTAATGGGGAGCATTTTTCGATCCAAAGAACAACTGTTGCAGCAACATTGGGTTTACCTTTAGGTCATATTAATCCTTTAGGTCGTATTTTTTTTAGAAATTATTTTTTTACTAACTTTTTTATCGGCTTCGATTTAATCTTTAATAATTCCTGCATGAACGGCTTTTCCAAAAAGTGCACATTCCATGTTTCAGCTTCGGAGTCCAGATTCTGAGCCTGCAATAAAGTTCAAAGTTTATTCTGATATCATAATTGCTTTAAATTTTTGACAATGTTAAAATTTCAATTTTCCCTCATGTAAAATAAACCCCAAGTGGCGGCAACACCTAATGACTGGTAAAAACATGCCTTTTTCTTAATTCGTACTTTCTTAAAAAACCCTTATCTGTAATTACTGTTTATGGCAACAAAATCACTCGGGCTGCTTAATTAAAAAAAGTGATGTGAAAATCGATATTTTGTGATTTTCCTGTTCTGCGCTATGGAAAAGTTTGACATAGGAAAATATGTGAATTTCCTGTGATGAAATGTTGCTGATCAGTTCCAAATGAATATATTTTCAAACAAAATTAAGAACTGACTTTTATGGTCGTGAGAATGGGTGTAATAAAAGGTGTTTTGGCATTTTTTCATAATTTTATTACTCTCCTATTAGACACCTGCATCGTTTCTGGAACGCGCCTGGGAAGATCACTTCAGCCTGTGATTGGCTGTGACATCAATTCCCAGCTTTGATGTTCCGACTATCGCCCACCTGCATCGTTCTGGGAGCGTGTTCCGAGCGCGTTCTGGGTGCGTTCCAGGAATCCGCGAGAAAGCCAGAACGCGTTCCAGGATATCGAAAATCCTTGGAACGCGTTCCCGGAACGCGCGTTCTCTAAAGCATTCTTGGAGCAAGGAACGCGTTCCAATCCTAGGCTACTTTCGGCCGGTGTCGCAGAATAGATCTTTCCCCCTATTTTTCTTCCCCCCGGAAGATTTCTATCATGCGCTGATCAGTGTTCCCCCGGAAGATTTATTCTGATTTACGCCAGAATAGATCTTCCCCCCTTAGAATAGTTATTCCCCCCGGAAGATCTATTCTGATTCAAACACCAGAATAAATCTTCCGCCCCCCCCTCAAAAATTTGCATAAATTTAAAACATGACCCGTTAGATTTTGTTTGAACAAATTTTATAAACATCGTTTTACAGAAAAAAAAATCGTTTGTTTTTTTGTATTTTAATAAAAATAAACTTCAACTTTAATTGTTTTTAATTCCAAAAACAGTTCAGCATTGACATTAATAGTTAAGTATTATTTAGTTGGTTTTCGGAGATAAAAACATACATTTGTATTAGTTTGTTTTGTTCGGGTATATAAAAATATGATATAACTAAATAAACTTATTTTGTGGAAAATTAATATCCCTAAATAAAGGTTCTTTCCTTTGAGTTTATCAATTTTTAAAACAAAGCATAGCAAAAAAGACATGAAAAAGTGAAACCAATTTAATTTCTTTCTGATCAGCATTTGATCATTATTTACTTTCAGTTTTTGCTTTTTTATTAAAACATAATATATCGATAAAAAATTGAAATAGGAAGACATAAAACTTAGAATTATGTGTACCCATAACTTTTTAGTTTTTTTTAATTTAAGATCCAATGAAAACCAAAAAAAAAAGCTTCTTTATATTCAACAGTAAATTCAACATTAAACAGGTTTAAAGTCTATTTTTTTTTGGTTGTTTAGGTTGATTTTTAGGTTTTTTTTTATGGCTTAGGAAAAATTTTACTTTGTTATTAATCAAAAAGTGATTTTTTTCCGAAGATATGCATGATTTATTTTTTGCTGGCGCCGCCAAAATTTTCTTCGAGTTTTAACCTTTTTCATTATGTTGCTTAATATTTTAAACGGTTAATAATTTGAATTTAAGCTTTCTGCTTTGGCTTGCTTATGGTTCATATCTCAGCTTTATACGATTAAAATTCAGCTTTATACGATCAAAATTCAGCCTTATACGATCAAAATTCTTACTTTAAGTAAAACATTCAAAAGGTGATTATTTAAAAAAGGCAGGTTTTTTTAAATACTCCGGACATCTGAAATGAATGTTTTCTAGAAGAAATAAAATTTATTTTTTGGTATCTATCACCAACTTTTTGATCTGAAACCTCGAGTATTTTTTCTGAATTTTTTAATTAAAAGAAAAAAACGAAATGACGTGAAAAATAAAAAAAAGATGTTGTTTTTAATATGCAAACATTTTTGTTACATGATTTATACAAGGGGGGAAGATTTACTACTAGAGTGAACACCAGAATAGATCTTCCTCTATATTTTGGAATTTTATGCAAATTTTTGCTGTATGCTTTAACACAGAGGGAATGAATATTCTGAGGGGGAAGATCTGTTCTGGCGCGAACCAGAATAAATCTTCCGGGGGAA
>JASAMX010013340.1:0-16644 GCA_030248175.1 Microlaimidae sp. YZB2_3 | reverse complement strand
CTGTTCTTCGTTCAGTTACGTATTGCTCGATTTGGTTTTATTATAATCCTGTATATGATTTATGCAAAATAAGTTTGTTTTAAGTGCAATTTTTTAATTTAGTAAGAGTGTATTAATGATATTTATTTTTGTTTTTACGAGCCCTGTAGTTTGCTTCTATTACAAATTGCTAAACAATTTTTGTCCATATAATACTTTTTGGTCAAAGGTTACTTCTATTATTTTAAAACCAATGCTATTTATTATAAAGTAAAAAAATAAGCTAAGATTATGATAAGAAAAACCTGTTAACAATATTACAAAACCAAGTTTACAAAAATTGGAACAAAAATTCTTAATTTGACCCGTTTTAGAGGCACGATATGAAATTGATTGTGTAAACTCTTTAGTAGCGGGTTTTTAATAGCCTTTTTGCATTATTACATTTTAGCAGTAAGAGATCATCATGCTAAACAAAAAATCTAAGGACATCAAAATTAAAAGTCCTGTTTGTAATCGGTTATTATCATTTACAAAAAGTATTAAGTTTGACTTAATTTTATATGATGATCAATATTACTAGTCAATAAAATCCTTAAATTGTAAACTGAATCATACTTCCTTTTTTTCCTTTCAACACAATTTAATCGTCGTTATTACGACAAAATAAGCCACAGTCATTATAAGATACACGTCACTGTGACTTATTCTGTAATTAATAGGGTCCTGTTTAGAATATAAAATAAGTCACAGTCACATTTATTTTATAGGAATTGTGGCTCATTTTGCCGTTGTAACGACGAAATGTTTCCGATGGCAATAAACGTTTTTTTAAGCTTGTAAATTCGGACTTGGCGTGTGGGGGTGGTAGTGGCGTTTCATCTCCCCCGCGTTCCCACTTCCAGATCCATTGTACACATGGTGTAAAGGTATTGGTACAACTGAACTGGTATGTTCAGCGATCAGCTGTAGCTTGCCTTTGGTGAGGCCCTTGAAAAAATAAGCGAGCGCCTGACGATATGGTTTTATATAGCTGAAAGTGATCAGTCCGTCCGCCGTGGGCGTGCAAGCGAACAAAAGCTGGCCGATTAGTCCTAAATAGGGGTTGCGCACTCCAGCGATCAACTCCAAACAGGTGGCGAGAACGTTAAGAGATTGGAATAGCAGCGGCACCGCGGCTTGAGCGACGGTAAATTGTAGCAGGCTTTTGTTGGTTTCCATGCGACGCTGTTGGTGCAAATCCTCCAACAGAGCCGTCTGCATTCTTAGCATCTGGCGTATTTTAATGCTAAACAGTACAAAAAGCATGATTAATAAATCTAATCTAACAAAGACATTTTCCCAGAAGCTGTTAGCTGTGGAGCACTCCGAAACCTCATTGTTTTTTAATTTTGTACTAAAGCTAAATTCATTCAGGCTGAAATTAATGGAGTAATCGCACTCTGTCAAAAAGAAAAGAATAAACGAGCAAGATAAGAAAAATAAAAAAAAACTTGTCAGTGATGAAGTTACCAATTATTATTAAGTTGCCTCAGGTCAATTTCTACACGCGATATTTATTCGGACAAAAAGTGTTTGCTTGATTATGCTGCTAAACTCACTCTGATAGAATGCAACTTTAGTTACAAATTCCACTTTCTATGCTCAAAGCTCGAACAAACATATTTGACTGGCACACGATTTAGTAGTCTTAGAGCTCTTCTGTCTCTTTACATTTTATATAATTTTTTTTAAAGTTTAAAAAACGCAAAACCTCAAAACCATACCAAAATTTAGGTACTATTATTTGTTAAAAACCACACTACCGGCTTATTTGAGTCCAATGCTTAGTTAGTATGCCACAGTAAATAAACCAATTACATGTTTTGCAAAAATTAAAAATTATTAAAAAAATTGTTTTGGCCCTTGAAAAAATTTTTAAATTGAGGTAATTTAAAACAATACGACATTTTCGAGCTCATTATCGAATTTTTAAAATTAGATTTATTTTTAAGCAAAAAATATTATTTTTAACTTCAAAATTCTTAAAAGTTTGTAGTTTATTGGCTTGATAAACCCTAATTTTAAAAACAAAATTGAAATAAAACCTAAAACTTAAATAAAACAAATAATATCGACAGCTTTTTTAGATTATTAAAAGTTTTTGTTGTTTTTTTTAATTTTTCAAAAGAAATTTTTTAAAAAGCCAAAAAACATTTTTTTTTAAATCGGAATATTGTTTTCTAAATTTTTACTGTTTTTTTGGAACGGAAAGGCTCACAAAATAATGAAGACATCAGTAATATCAAGAATATATAAACCAAAATGGCTGTTTTTTTATCGATTTTTAAGTTTTGACTCGTGTAAAAACAATCGCATTTTTTTCGTGCATGCAAATTTCTGTTCAATTAGAACAGTAGTTCATCTTTAGTGATTTTTACCTACTTATTAGTGTTGTTTATCCAGCAACATCATGTGCAGTAAAAAGTCAATATTTTTGACAAATTATTTTTTATGAAAATTTGTGGATAAAAAAATTGACTTTCTATTTAATTTAAAAAAAATTTTTTTAATTAGTGGATCTGATTATTGTATTTACGTATATTCATAAAATTACAATTAAATTACAATTATTGGTATATTTGTATATATTTATCAGGTTTATAAAAAATAAACCAGCTAAAAAATGTTTAAATTTTTAATGACATATTAATACATAATTGACTAAGAACTTTAGTATTTTAAAATCAAATACCAAATCTGAAAAACGCATTTCCACTGAAAAAAATGTTTCAACAACATGTATAATAATTAATAAAAGTAAGCTCTAAAAGTACCTGGAGAATAACACAACGGCGTATGACAAAATCACTCCCAGTACAATAATACATACAGCGATAAGTCCAACGGCATTGCCGCTCTTCATAGCGTAGGCTTTGCAAAACTGGTTCACACTGGATTTGCTGCAACGAACGGTGAAAATCTCGGAAATTGCCGCCACAAAACTCAGAGAAATCACATTGTAAAATACCAATCCCCAGAGAACAGAAGTGTTTGTGAAATGATCCACATAGAATGTTTCTTTGTACATACGGACATAACGGCTCAAAGCTAGAGGGAGCAGCGCAATGATTATTCCAATACTTGAATAAAGTCGCATAAACATTGCATTATAGACTATCTTAAAAATCAAATTATTTTGTTTTGTTGAAGCAGCCTTTTCAGCTGTCCTTGAACTATCCCATACAGATTTAATGTTGTAAAAGGTTGAAAAGCGTCAGACAACTTTATTCATAGAAATAATTTTTTTAAATTATATTAAAATAATTTGTGCTCAGAGTTATATTTTAAACCGTAATATTTATATCATAAAAAAATCTTAGCCGTTTTATAATTTTAAAAACTTAAAGCACAACATAAGATTTTCATGAAAAAATCGGTTGAAGTTAACTTTAAATTTAGCTTAGTTATAAGTTCTAGCGAGTTTTACATTCAGCTTATAGTTACCGAATGTCGGGCGCAAGTTCCACATTTTTTAACTACAGTCCCATGTTTACCCTGTTTCATAGGCCCATTTCGTGTTGAAGTTGATATTAAAAGATAAAAAACCACCGGTTCAGATTAATATCACGTTTGTCTGTGGCTATGATTTATTTAGTTCAGACAAAATAGATTAGACCACTGTAATATAATTAGTCATCGCTTAAGTGTTTTTTGTATTTCGCCTGCTTTATTAAATTTATTCTTCTACTAATTTTTACAAACAAGGGCAATTAATAATCTCTCAATTATTTTACTGGTTTTTCCGCTATTAGAAAGTTTACGGGAAACGAAATACTCTGGGAGACTAGGTTACTGAGTAAGTAAATAAGTAGGTAAGTAAGCAGACTAAGTAAAAATAAATAAAATGTAAATACATAACTATTTGTTTGTAGTAATAATATAAACTTGGTTTCCAGTAAAGTTTGTAATGGTTAAGAAATTGAAAGATATTTAACGGTGTATTTAACGGTGTATTATTTCATAACTATGGACTGGAAAACTAGTAACATAATTGAGAGAAAACTGATTTTAAGTCAATTGTTGTCATTAAAAAATTCGATTTATGTAAACTTTAATAAACTTTTATAAAAATACAAAAATAGTTTCCAGCAAAATATAGCAATGATTATGCTCTACCTTAACGTGTCATGAATGGTGCCAATAAAATTGCAAAAAAATTGATATTCATGAGCTGATGGAAACGTCACCACCGCCTGGCCCAGCAAAATCTCCAAACTTAACAGAAGATCTATGGCGGCCATGTTGCAAATGAACCAGCGGTACACCTGGCTCACCACAGAATGGCGACAACTGATGATCACACTTAGCGCACTGAGAAACAGATTGGGAATCGATATCATCAGAAGAAATACAAATGTGCAGTACCGGATGGTTTCCATTGTATTGCTAGAAAGTAAATTTAATTTATTGGTCTCTTATTAAGACAAAAAAGCCGCAATTTTTTTAACAAATTTTAAAAAACCATTAAAAAAACTTTTATGGACACTAAAACAATATTTCTGATAGTCGTTTTTTTATGACAGAGGTGAAAGCGGAGACCAAAGCTGGTTTTTTTACAGCATCCTAGCATTCTGTCATCCGTATAAAAGTTATATAAGTAAATATAAACACATAAACAGTACAAATTTCTTAAAAATTGTGCTAATTCCCTTTAAAAGAAAATGCATTTGTCATATTTTAAAATTTAGGCATTGCATTAGACTTATTAAATGAAATTTATTATGATACAGTTTTGCTTGATTTTAAGATTTTGCGTAGGTTTAGGAAAAAAACTAGTTTACTCTCCATTGATGTTTAAAAAAAATTTGGTATAAACACACTGGTTTTTCTAAATTAGCTATATTTTTTCGGCGTAGGTTCAGTAAACTCTGAAGTCAGAAGTAAAATGCTATTTTCTGCACCCAAGTTCCGGCAATTGGTAACCTTTTGTTCCCAGATATAAGACTTCAAACTGCATAAGCGAATACAGATAAAAAATATAAGCGGAATAAAACAAAATAGCAGGATATTATAAAAGCAATAATTAGTCCACATCTGACGCGTTCTTCCTTTATTATAAAATTAGGTTTATTTGGAGCTTTTACTCCGAACCAACGTGACTTCCTGTTTGCTCTTTTATGAAATTGTGAGTTTTAGTTAATTCTTAACTTATTTTTATACATTTGTACGTTTTTATATTTATTTTCACTCTAATAAATACAAGTGTTTTTTTAGCCAGTTTTGGCGTTTTTTTATGCCTTAAGGTGTCTCCGGGCAGTTTTACTTAACAACGTTTAATAAAAAACAAGTTGCAATACAGAAAAAAATTATTCTTTTACTTACATAAAATGTATTTTATTATTTATTGTAATTATAGAGCATAAAAACATTTTAAAATATTCCAACAACGAAAATTCGAATGAGTGGCAAAAACTAGGAAAGAAATCCGCTTTAAATGTTTACAAATATTTTTTTGTTTTGAATCTATATGATTTAAAACAATTTACACTATTCAAACAATTATAATTAATCTGAAATAGTTAGCAATATTAAATAAAATATAGGCAATAAAAATATGTTCACAGTGGGGGTCGATCCCTTGACCTCTAAAATTTCGACTGTGGGACTGGAAGAATGACCGGCCCTATTCAATTGGTCCACAAGCCCATATGCTCAACTATTCTAAAAGAGGGGGTATAAACCCCAGGCTTTTATTAAATCCAAAATATGCACACACAACAGATCAACAGTACGAAAGCTTTTATTGTCGTTTAAAATGATAAATTTGAATGGAAATACAATATTTGTAGCTTTAAAAAATTTTAAATTTCACCAAACTAAATTAAATCTGCGTTTCGCCGCAATTTAAAAAAAAAATTAACGCCTTTTTTTACGTAAAATCGTATATTAAACCATAAATACAAAAAAATTCCTTAAATTTTTACGTACATGAAAAAGGGTAACAGTTCCTCTTTATTGCAAGTATTTTACCTAATAAATAAATCAGTGCATATTTTCAAGGGTTTTAAAAAATTTTGTTGCAATTTAATTTTAATATCAATTATTTCAACTACTACGATTAATATAATCAATGTTCACTTTATAATCGTGATATTTCTGCCTTTTTAACACCCCTATTAATTTTTTATGGAAACATTTCTGTATTTCGCGAGATCTCGAATGCCAAAAATCGCGACTTTCCATACTTAAGAAAACTTTCAGGAGAGACCTTAAGAAGAGGCGGTCAAATTCGGGTCCCCGGGGGGGGGGGGTTAAATTTGACCCCCCGGGGATCAAATTTAACCTCCCGGGGGGTCAAATTTAACATCCCAGAGGGTCAAATTTAGTCTCCCGAGGGTAAAATTAAAACGGGGGTTTGAATTTAAACCCGGGGGAGAGTAAAATTCAGCCAAAGAGATGCACGGATAGGGAAGAAATTTTTTACACAGTGATACATTCTTTGTAATGTATTCTTGATAGTGTTTATGAGGTTTTGGCATACAGGGAATTTTTCCTATGGGGTTTTTGTCGGGCCCAAAATAAGGTGCAAAACACTTGAAATTTTATAAAATGGATTTATTTTTGTTTAATTGTCTGACAGAATTTTTTGTATAAACTCGCAAGGAATTGTAAAATATTCATGTATTACCTAAGTAATAAAAAAATCAAAGTTTAGTTGATTGATAAAAAAATTTATACTACATAACGTGAATCCTTTATTGTTTTGTTTATAACTGATAAAAATTAAACAAACTCAAAAAAATTGTGCACGTACTTTTGCTCTTTAAAATTTCAAACTGGCCTAAAGCTTTTTGGAACGACAAAATTTTAATATATCATTATTAAAAACTTATTTTTCTTTTTTTAAGCTCATAATGATTGCTTTGCAAATTATTTTGTAAACTTTCTTTTTTGATTTAGTTTAATTTTTAATTGTAAAATCTTAAAAACTTTTAAATTTTGTTATTGTGATTGTTGGACAAACAAAAATCTATAGTGCCTGTTTTAGTTGTTTACTGTAATCTGTGCGCTAAGCATCTTTATTTTAAAAGGTTTTTTGTACAAAAATGTTTATTTGTAAGCTAATTGCTTCTTGTTTTGCAGTTTTACTGCAAAAGTGAGTAAACCATATTTTGCAGGTATTGTGTGGACGCTGTAAAATCATGGAAGCTGACTTAAA
The DNA here is from genome assembly GCA_030248175.1 of Microlaimidae sp. YZB2_3. Lineage (NCBI taxonomy): Eukaryota > Metazoa > Nematoda > Chromadorea > Desmodorida > Microlaimidae > Microlaimidae sp. YZB2_3. The sequence goes on along the minus strand of JASAMX010013340.1, from coordinate 9,464 downwards.
TTCCGCCCGACCTTAAATCTAACCACCTAATTAGGGTGTTAGAAAACTGGTTTATTTTAAAAGTACAGAAGAACTAGCAGACAAGGTACAGAATGCATGTTAAATAAAGTGGTTTTGCAAAGTTTTAATTTTTTTGATTCTGCATAATCAGCATTTTCGATACAAAAGTGCAGTTTTGTGATTTCCTAGATTTTTGTGCTTTGTTTTAAGTGCCTCAAATTTAAATCGAGGCAATATATAACCTTAAATCAACGGTTATTTTGAGCTAAAATTGTTTACTTTGATAATTTTATAGTTTCTTTGAAAGAAATTTGCAATGTGTTAAATCATTGTGGATTTAAAATTTGCGTTAAATTCGGCCGTCTTGAAATTCAGGTGAAAAAACTTGCCGTTATTTGCTGTATTCAAATATCATGGTACTAGTGTTGTGATAACTACTTAAGTAGTTAACTACTTAACTACCATAATTTTGGCTAACTACTTAACTACCTACTTTCTTTTCTAAAAGTAGTTAACTACCTACTTAACTACCTACTTTCCAAAAATAAAGTAGTTAATACAAATAGTTAGCAAAGTAGTTACAAAGTAGGCAGAAAGTAGTTAGTGAAGTAGCAAGTCGCGCATATATTACCCATGTGACAGTGTCTATCCACGGTATTTTGCACGCACTGAGTGTTTTCAATCAAAACCCATAGCTTGAAACTCAACATTTATTTTATACACAAGGTGCTTCATAGTTTATGAACCCAATTCAAAATGTAGTAATGCTTTAAGTAAGTAAAGCAACAACACAAAAGTGCTACTGCTCTATTTTCTTATAAGACCTTTTATTTTGTGTAAAAATTGAAAAGTTTAGTTTTTCAACTACTCTCAAAGTTATTGTTAATATAAATTTTAATAAGACAAATTTTTATTGTTTTTTTAGTTCAAATAAAACAAAAATCTGTTTGGTTGTTTGTTTTTTTAAGTACAATGCATTTAAAGTCGCACTGTCACAAATCAAACTCATATAACGCCCGAACCGGACTGCTCCTTTAATACTGAACCGATTCAGCTGAAATTTAAAAATGTTGTAGCCTTGTAGCGGAGCACTCTAAATACCAAACTTGAGTTAGGTAGGTTTGGTATTAAAGGAGCAGTCCGGTTCGGGCGTTATAGGAATTTGATTTGTGACAGTGCTCCTTTAAGTATTAAGTATTAATCATATTTATTATGATTCCAATGTACAATTTAAAAAATCTTTCAGTAAAGAAACAATTTAAAAGCAATGTTAATTTCGTTAAAGTAAATATTGAACTTGAACGAAATTTGGACTCTCCCGCTTGCATTGTCCAACAAGATGGTATAAATAAGCAAACAATTTTAATACATCAACTTCTTTTTTGAAGTCCACCCCAAGTGGACTTTTAAAAACAAAAAATACTGTGTGTTGTATTGGATATTGTGTGGGATTATTTTGATTACCTGTTTAACTCATAATCTTATTGTCTTTTGTATAAATCTAAAGTACTTGTGGGTAAAAATATCCTACCCGATCTGGATCTGAGAATCATTTAAAATCCAAGCACAAGGATAAAGCAAAAAAAAATTTTTGCAAGAAACCAGGAAAAAAGTGCTGCAGTACAATAACAAAAAACTAATAATTGGACCCAAAGTTTATATATTTTTGTGAGCCCTAACACATCAGCCCAATTATAAAATAAAGCGGGTGAAAAATACAAAACGTTTTTAAATAAGCAATACGTCAGCAAAACATAAGTTAACTTAGCAAAGATCTGTTTTTTTGTAAACGATTTCTTGAATTTTATATTATATAACCTGTCCAGCCGTCTCATAAAACACTGTTTAACATAAGGAACTGGCAAAACACCAATAAAATTTGGAAATAGTTAATTATTAAAGCTGTAACAAAGTATTTTAAAGGAGCACTGTTACAAATCAAATTTCTATAACGCCCGAACCGGACTGCTCCTTTAATACCAAACCTACCTAACTTAACTTTGGTATTTAGAGTGCTCCACTACAAGGCTACAACATTTTTAAATTTCAGCTGAATTGGTTAAACGTTAAGAATTTAAATTTTTAGTCCTACTAAGACTTTCATATAATTATATATTTAGTTAAAAAATTAACTACTTAACTACCTACTTAACTACTTACTACTTAACTACCTAGTTCAAAAATTTCAAGTAGTTAACTACCTACTTACTACCTACTTGTAATTCGACTTAACTACTTAACTACCTACTTATATATTAAAAGTAGTTAACTACCTACTTAACTACCTACTTTGATTTTTGGCTAACTATCACAACACTACATGGTACTACTGTATTTATAAAAATATTTTTGTCACGTTTAGCTTTTTTAAAAAATAAATAAATTCAACTAAATTAAATATTTTACAATACCAATGTAAATACGCTTTTAAAATTTTGTTTCTTCTTCTTTTTGTGATGTAATTTTTTGCTTTAATCACTTGCCAAATGTTTGTTTCAAATATTGGCTATTTTGTTTTACTTCGACAGCTTTTTCTTAAAGCCTAAGCAAACCTAAAACTAAAAGAAAACTTTCTATAAAGTTATTTAATAAAATCAAGTTTTGCTTGATATATAGGTGTCGCTTAGGCTCAGGCTTTAGAAAAAAACCTGTCGAGGTAAATTTTCAAGATAAACCGAGCCCGTTTAATAAATATCGTCAATTTTTTTATATCAAAAATTATTTTAAGATGGGAAAAAGAAACTTATAATCTTTTATTTGATATACCTTTATTTAAAGTCTTTTAATAAAGCCTAAATAATTTTGCTAATAAAGCCTCACAATTTTTGAAAAAATTTTGCTTGATAAGAATGAGCAGTACAGGAACTATATGATCGTCCGTAAAATTAAATAGAAAAATCTGACGGATAAAAATTAATTAAATACAATTCTAATCTGGATATCTCGATTTTGAGCTTTAACAAGTGACTAAAACACGATTTACGCGATCATGTGTATCGATGGGGTTACTAACACTTTATTCACTATGTTTGATTAATCTAGCAATAGATCGAGGAGAATTTCTCAAAAATAATATTAAAATGCAGTAAAAAATCAGGTTTTTTTCTTAGGGGAGGGATACAGTCATTTAAAAAATGGTAACCTCCTTTTTGAAGAGTGTTAGCCTACCCTCCCAACTTATCACTTACCATTGTATAAAGCACAAATCCTTTAGTAATTCAAAAAACTATATTAAAACACGGTGACACTGCGGGGTTATTTCTTCAGGAGAGGGATGCAGTCAAAATTATTACGTAATAAAGATGTTTCCAGGTGGGGTTACCTAATAATTTTTGAGGTTTCCAGGTGGGGTTACCTAATAATTTTCGAGGCATCAATAAAACAATACACCGCAAGTTATATTTAAACAAAAAACTAAAATGCAGTAAAAAAGCTAGGTTATTTTTTAAGCGGAGGAATGCAGTTAGATAATAGACATCAGAGATGTAGGCAAGGTGGGGAGAAGGAAGCTATACCTCTCTTCAGATTTTTTAACGACTTACTTCTCCTTAAAACTGACCTTTTTTGTTTTACAGTTTTGTTTTTTAATGTAATCTTTTTTGTGTTTTGGGGTTTTTTGTTTTTTTTTAAAGGTGAAAGGTGGCTGAATTTAAAACGGATATTTTTGTTGCTATTTTTCCAGGTAGAAAATATAAAAAAAAACTAAAACAGTAGAATAAAATTTCTGCCACACTTTTTTTAAAGTTGGATCGTTGTAATAAAAGGCATGTTATGTGGATATATTTTTTCCTCCAATAGAAAAGTTTAACAAAAACGCAAGTTTTGAAAACTAAGTTTTTAGTCTTTCGACAGAATTATTTAAAGCCTCGTGCTTTTAGTTTTAAAACTTGTCAAATGGAAAAAATTAGCACATATGTACCGAGAACAATACATAAAAATAAATCTGCAATCTTTTATCGTTTTATATTGTTTTTCGCAACAGTTATAGTTAGTTTTTCTAGATGGCCGAAGTTATAGCACACGATTTAACTTCGACCAATTTAAAAAAGAGTTTAAACCTCCACTTATCTTTTTCTGTAACAGAAATGTTCAAATTCCTTAGCGAAATAACAAAAATACTACTGTTTTCTTTTTAGGCCGAATCTTAGCTGGATTGAAAAACCCAGAAAAAAATTATCCAAAACAAATCAAATAATATGAAAAATTCAAAAAATTATCCAAAAGTTGACTGAATTTAGGTCACTTACCGTATGCATAAGTTTTATAAATAAAAAGGAAATTAATAATTTTCGTTTTCAATTTATTTAACATTTTCAATTTTAACCGTTTAACATAAGAGATTAAACACCTTCATTAAATTTTTCTAAGTTAATCATTATGGTCAGGAATACAAATTTTTAACGGCTAAACTTTACTGATTTTTGTATACTTAAAATAGCGATTATTTATAATAAATCTGAATACTAAGAATTATGGGGTGATCCATGCTTATCAGGGTGAAATTATGGGTGGGTATAGCACCGACTTGTTCTTTGAGAAAAATAACGCGTTGTGAAACACGTGATAGAGTTTAATAATTCTTGGTTACAATACCACAGACTACTAATTTTTTTCTTGGCTTTCGCGTTTGTCTATTGTATTGTTTGTCACTCTCTTATACACTTACAGATTAAAAGGCAAACTGGGTGTTATTCTATTGTAACCAGCATTATAAAAATCTTGACAAAGACACAAAGCTTTTGTCCTAGCCTTTTAGAAAAAAATAAAATTAAAGACATCGCACACATTTAGGTTTGTGGTTTAAATTGAAAAAAAAAGAAAAAAAACTAAAAGCAGGACAGCCATTATGTTGACAAATATACATATATTTTTTAATCGAAATTTTCAATGTTCTAGAAAATGTTTTGTTATTATCGTCGTTAATCTTTAATATCTTTAAGTAGAATTCCTTTTGCAAGGAAATGAAAGTTATGTATTAGTTAAAAACAGTGTTTTATGGGGTTTTGACGCAATTCTTGTTAAAAACGCAAAGCTTTAACAATATAATGCATATAACTAAATCTTTTTATTACAAAATGATCAAATTGACTTTCATAGGAATAAGCATCGTTTTTTCAATATTTGTTAAAAAACACTTTAGCAAATCAATTTCATCGAAGAACCATACTTTAAAAAAAATTAACCATTTTCAAACATAAGACAATAAAATTTTAATCTTTGCCCTGTGTCTCAGAAAAATAAGAAAATAACAAGAAATTATTAAAATTTAAGTGCACATTTTTACCTAAAAAAAAATTTAAAAAATATTGTAAGATTTTTTTTAAATAACAATCCATTCCGTTGTGTCGTTCGTCACAGCTGTCTGTTGTGTTTTCTGTACAATCCTCATTAGGAGTTTGCAAAAAGGCTGTTATTGTTTTTAGGAGTGTTTTTGCAATTTTTGAATTTATTATTTTGATAAATAAAGAGGTAACAAGAGTCTAAATGAAAAAAAGTCTTTGGAAAGTTGCGTAATTTTCCTTTTTTTCAAATTAGCTCATGTTTGTTTTTGATCAATTACTAACAAAGGAAAAATATTTTAAATTTTTTTTAAAATTGAGGGTTAAAATAAAAACAACAAGAACAAGAATCAGACGAAAATGAAAATGATTTTCGAAATTTACCCATTTTTGCTTATGGTTTAATTATGTCTGGCTGACGTCGAAAATTAGTATACAGACATGGTGCGCGCCGCGAGGCTAAACCATCACTTAGGATTCCCGCGCCACTAATGTAGTGTTGTAAAAATGATGATTTTCGATTATGTTAAATAAAAGTAAAAATAATTTGAAAAATTTTGATTTAAGTAAAGTAAAATTAAAGTAAAAGTAAACGGTTAACATTATGTTTAACCCGTTCCCATAATGGCATTTTCCCCCTTTACAACGGTGAAACCTTCATACCACAAAGAGAAACCGTTGTTTCACGTTGGTGGTATTTTTGTATGACAAATTTCATACGTAAACCTTAGTTCGGTAAACTCTACGCATGTGTCCAGTGAGTGAGCAAATCGAAATGGTTAAAGATGTACAGTAACAATATGCAAATTTTTGCAACCAGAAGGCTAAGCTATGTAATAGATTGGCTCACCTTCAAAAGAGTCCCGGCACAAAAGAGTTCTGAAAAAAATTGCAGCTGGTACAAAAGAGTCCTGGCACAAAAGAGTCCCGGCACAAAAGAGTCCTGAAGAAAAGGCGTTCATGCGCCCAAGCTCTGCGAGTGCTGAGGTCAGCACAAAAGAGTCCTGGCATAAAATCAATATTTCACAGCTGGCATACAATGTTCACACCTCAGCTGTCTTCCAGTTTATGACTTATTTCAACACGTCGTTATTCTGACACAATGAATCAGTCAAAAACGTCACAAAATACTTGTACCATAGATGTTTTTGGGGGGACACAGGGGTCCACCCCCCCCTAGAGCCAAAATTTTGGACCTTCCCTAGAAAAAATCCAGGGGGAACCGCCTTCTACCCCCAAAGCTCAAGAGTGGTCCCGCCTGACCCCCCCCCATAGCGAGGTTGACCCACCTCCCCCCTCCTGACCAATTTGGAAGTATAATTTTTTATTTACTGTAAAAAACAAGGTTTTTTAGTTAAAAACAGTATTTAAATAGACTTTTAGGTCTAAATAGGCTGTTTCAGTATATAAAATGCAATATTAGACCCAAAAACACTTAAATTATTGATTTTAAAAAACTTTCTTAAAAAATCGGACCCTCCTGACCGCCCTAAATTTAAAATCTCGCACCCGGGGTCGACCCCCTTAAACAGCCAGAGGGGTCCGAACCCCCTAAAAAATTTTGGCCTTCCACCCGGAGGTGGACCCCCCTAGCGGACCCGACCAAAACATCTATGCTCGTAACTGTGACTCTTTTTATATCTTAACACGCAAATAATCTTAACAAAATGAGTCTGAGTCATGTTGATTTTATACTGATTGTGACTCTTTTTGTCAGAGTACCAACGAACGGTAAATTTTAAAAAAAAATTTTGATAAAAATTCTTTTTTTAAGTTGCTATTTGTTTTGGGAAAACAAATATTCCAATAATTATGGTTTTCAATCCTTTCATCAGCGGGCTAGAGAAAAGTAACAAGTTGTAAAACTGCAACGGAGGCATGCTTGGAAACACATAGGAGGAGGCAAGTAAAGCTACCAAAAAAAACAAACCTCAAATGTTTGTGGAGGCAGAAAAAACCACATTCAAGTCAGATAAAACTTCTTTGTGAGCAGCTTTAATTTTTCTAAAAGCAGGTATTAGGTAGTTATATTTAAACAGGCAGATATACTCAGGAAAAGTCATCAAGTTAGAGTGATGGTTAGAAATCAAGATACGACTTTTGCCAGTATCATAAATTTCTTATTTTTTTAGCGTTCGCTTATATTTTTTACCTGTTGTTGTTTCTATTTTAAATGCACGTATTTGCGTGTCACCTGTGAAAAATTGATTTTATGCCAGGACTCTTTTGTGCCGACCTCAGCTCTCGCTGCGCTTGGGCGCATAAACGTATTTTCTCCAGGAGTCGTTTTTGCCGGGACACTTTTGTGCCGAACCCTAATAGACTAGTTCTGAAAAGGGTTTTTTAGTGTTGTGCCAATTATATATTGGGGGAAAATTGAAAAACAGCAAGCGACTTATTCATTTTACGGCTTCAAATATTTCGAATATTTATTGGCTCAAAATTTTGACCCCTTCCCCTTAAAATTTCTTAAATATTAATGAATATTACGAAAGCGAAATCATTTTTTGGGGACTTTTAGTTTTTTGCCGCTTTGTGGAAACGGCGCTGCTGACGCTCTTCGTCCCCACTTTTTTAATGTTTTAATTACAGAAAATGCTTTTATTTAAAAGTTTGGAATGGACTTTTCAGTTTAATTTTTGAATATTGAAAAGTTTTACAAATAAAACATTAAAAAAACCTATCCAGGTTTAAAATAGATTTAAAGCACAAATTTCAACTTTATTTTTGCTAATTGGAAATCATTCTTCACGAAAATACTATTTTAGTGATGATTTTTAACTATTGTGGGTTTTTTTTAAAAAACTAAATTAACTAATTGATATATTAAAGCATTTTAACTTGATGAAAAATATCATCGTGTAGCAATTTTTATTAAGTATAGGTTTAAACTAAAGAAACTAAAAAAATTACGATTTTTTTTAAATTTTCTTTTTTCTTTTTGCACCCTTTCTGGTACAATAAAAGACGCTTTTTTTAGAACTAGTTTATTTAGAAAAATTTTCTACCCTACAGCTTTTACCATTTTAATTTGCTCGCTCACTGGACACTACTCCCGCAAAAAATTTTTGTATGACCTAAGTATGACATAGGTCATCCGAAAGTTTCACATTTGTAACCAAGGAAAAGGCAATCACGGGAACGGGTTAAGTAAAGTAAAAGCAAAAATACGAAATGTTTTATAAGTGGAAGCAAGAATAAAATTAATTTTAAATCAGAGCGAAACACTGGTTCCTGAAGTCCCAGAGTTCCATTTATTTTTTTTTTCTAATTTTATGTATAAATTTTATTTAAATAGGTTTTTTGGTAAAAATAAATGGTTTTTAGCGTGTTAACGGCTTAAATAACATTATTTTGCTACTCATTTTGCCCAATCAACTTGTTAAATTTAATTCAGTTTTACTTCAATTGCGATTTAAGTATTTGCTAGTAGAAATCCGAGTAAGAGTAATAGAAAAATTAATATAAATTTCAAAAATCGAATAAAAGTAAAAAAGATAAAAATCCGAAAGCAAAGCCCAGAAATGGGTAATGGTCGGGATGAAAAAACAAAAAGAGAAGAGAAAAAAAAAAAAGCAGCGGTATAAACTATAATAGTTGCGCATTGTTTTTAAATATTTCTCAAAGAAAGAGTGGTTACTTTACAACTCATCTATTTTCACCCTTATAGAATTTATCTTTAGTTTTATTAGTTTAAGTAAAAATAAAACTAGTTTTTTACAAAACTACACCCATGGTTAGGAATCGACCGGGGCCCCGGCCCCGGTCCCGGCTTGCCCCGGCACTTTTTTTCCACCCCGGCCCCGGCCCCGGCCAACGCAAATATATCTACACCGGCCCCGGCAAATTAGCTGTCAAATGAGCCGGGGCAAACCGGGGGTAAGGAACCGTAGAATGCAAATTTTAAAGCGCTTCTAAAAATTTTTGACAGTGAAATATTATACAAGATTTTATCTACAGAGCTAATTGAATTGTTTTAATGTTAGGATATTTATTGTTTATTATGCTATATTAAGATTTTCAAAGCCTTTTTATTTTATTAATACTCCTTATTTTAATCACGAATCCTTAGATTAAAAATTTAAAAATTTCTTGAGTATTAAAAGCCGTTTGTAAATTTTATTTACAATATGAAAGTTTGACAGTAGAATATCACGAGCAAGACGAACTGAACCAACAACAGAA